>PISX010012731.1:0-59447 GCA_004024625.1 Mellivora capensis
TCTTTTTTCCACTGTATATTTTTTCCTGCTTTGTCAAAGATTATTTGACCATAGAGTTGAGGGTCCATATCTGGGCTCTCTACTCTGTTCCATTGGTCTATGTGTCTGTTTTGATGCCAGTACCATGCTGTCTTGGATCATAGCTATGTAATAAAGCTTGAAATCAGGTAACGTGATGCCAACAGTTTTATTTTTGTTTTTCAACATTTCCTTAGCAATTTGGGGTCTCTTCTGATTCCATACAAATTTTAGGATTATTTGCTCCAGCTCTTTGAAAAATACCGGTGGAATTTTGATGGGAATGGCATTAAAAGTATAGATTGCTCTAGGTAGTATAGACATTTTAACAATGTTTATTCTTCCGATCCAAGAGCATGGAATGGTCTTCCATCTTTTTGTGTCTTCTTCAATTTCTTTCATGAGTGTTCTGTAGTTCCTCGAGTACAGTTCCTTTACCTCTTTGGTTAGGTTTATTCCCAGGTATCTTATGGTTCTTGGTGCTATAGTAAATGGAATCGATTCTCTAATTTCCCTTTCTGTATTTTCATTGTTAGTGTATGAGAAAGCCACTGATTTCTGTACATTGACTTTGTATCCTGCCACATTACTGAATTGCTGTATGACTTCTAGTAGTTTGGGTGTGGAGTCTTTTGGGTTTCCCATATAATGTGTCATGTCGTCTGCGAAGAGAGAGTTTGACTTCTTCCTTGCCAATTTGGATACCTTTTATTTCTCTTTGTTGTCTGATTGCTGTTGCTAGGACTTCTAATACCATGTTTGACAAGAGTGGTGAGAGTGGGCATCCTTGTCGTGTTCCTGATCTCAACGTGAAGACTGTGAGCTTCTTCCCATTGAGCATGTTTGCTGTGGGTCTTTCATAGATAGATTATATGAATTTCAGGAATGTTCCCTCTATCCCTATACTTTGAAGCGTTTTAATCAGGAACAGATGCTGGATTTTACCAAATGCTTTTTCTGCATCAATTGAGAGGACCATGTGGTTCTTCTCTTTTCTCTTATTGATTTGTTCTATCACATTGATTGATTTGCGAATGTTGAACCACCCTTGTAAACCAGGGATGAATCCCACCTGGTCATGGTGGATGATCTTTTTAATGTGCTGTTGGATCCTGTTTGCTAGGATCTTCTTGAGAATCTAAGCATCCATATTCATCAGTGACATTGGTCTGAAATTCTCCTTTTTGGTGTAGCCTTTCCCTGGTTTGGGAATCAGGGTAATGCGGGCTTCATAAAAAGAGTCTGGAAGTTTTCCTTCAGGACGTCTTGGTTGCTTCTAGTCTTTGGACATCATGAATAAAACTGCTATTAACATCTACATGCAGGTTTCTATGCAGACATACATTTCAAATCTGCAGATTAAATACCTAGGAACACAGTTGCTGGATCATTTGGTAAGACTAAGTTTTTTCATGTAAGAAACTGCAGTACTGGCAAGATGACTTTAGTATTTATTTTAACTACAGGTATTTTTATTACAAATTAAAATAAAATATATTATAAATAAAATATAAATATACTCTATGAATATGTTCTATGACTATAATATAAAACTTAAATAAATTAGATAAATACAAAGAAGAAAATAAAGGTCACCCATAATCCATCATTTATAGTCACTCAGAGCTTCATTGAATATTCTTTTTATGCACATTCTTAACTTTTTCTAAAAGTAACACACATGATATTTTTGGCTCTTCAAACTTTGGTTGACTCACACAAATCTAATGCTTCCCACTAATAACAACCGAGGAACAAAAATCCCCAATATTAGGGCTAGGGGAACAAAATCCCCTAATATTAGGGCTAGGGCCGACCCTTCAATTTAATCTATAGTACATAGTAAATTTGTAGAAAATGATTAAGTTTTTCTGTCTTTAGCTCTTCATGATATGCATGGTAGGATAACATTTTATAATTTCCATTTATCAAGTTATAATCATATATAAATATAAATCATAAATATATATATATATATATAAATCATAAATTGCCTCAAATTAAAATATCAAATGATCTTCTTTAATATCATCTTAATGGAATTAATAATTTTTCGATTTTTCAAGGACGTTTTATATAAAAAATCAATTGTTTATAATCTAAATATTGGACTATGTAACTTTTAGATAAGACTGTGTGTACATTGAAGATATTTTGGATAAATTATAAGGAGTGGGATGGCTGAGAAAAACAGGCTACATCAATAGTATATGAAAAAAAATTAAAAAGAGTGCTACTTGTTTTTACAAATGGATACTCCTTGATGGTTTCACTTTATTTATTTATTTATTTTTAAAGATTTTATTTATTTATATGACAGCGATCACAAGCAGACAGAGAGGCAAACAGGGGAGGGGGGAGGAGGGAGGAGGCTCCCTCCTGAGCAGAGAACCTGATGTGGGGCTCAGTCCCAGGGCCCTGGGATCATGACCTGAGCTGAAGGCAGAGGCTTTAACCCACTGAGCCACTCAGGCACCCCTTGATGATTTCATTTTAATAGTTAATAGTCTATAATATATTTTCTGATGTTATTTCCTCTATAGTTCATTTACGCTAATGTGCATATGTTGCTTTTCATAATTTCTTATAATTTGTTTCTAAATTAACAAACAAGATTCATGTCCACTTTTTTTAAAAAATATTTTTTCAAAGAAAAACAAAAAAAACTAATAATTTAGAAGGCAGAGGTGGTTATGAAAATTAAAGAAATTAGAAGTAATTTGAAGTTAATATCACTAAAGTTTTGATAAGAGCCACAGAATAATCAAACACTGATAATCACACACTATCATAGTTTAATTTTTAGGGAACTGGACAATGATATTAAATAATATTGTGTGGATTTATTTAGTCAGAGGAAAGTGAGATCATAATGAGGAAAAACAATAACTTCAAAATACTTTACCTTCTCTATCTTAATGTGATTCATTGGTGTTATTATAAAAATAAATGATTCAATAAAATATTGCACACAGTAAAATCCCATAGTAGATATAAATGGTCAAATAGTTTTTGTCCAAAATATATACATTAAATATATAGCAATGAAGTGTATTGAAGAATCCAAGTTTGGACAGTTCTTACATATTCTGTATTCCAAATGTCCTGAATATTCCCAGTACTAATATGTTATGAATAACTTATAATTTAAAAATATTACTGCTTTTAAAAATCAGGCCAAGGTGCCTGGTGACCAAGTCTTTATTTCTGCTTAGGACATCATCTCATGGTGCTGGGATCAAGCCCCATGACAGGTTCTGTGCTCAGCGGGGAGTCTGCTTGAGATTCTCTCTCTCCCTCTCCCTCTCTCTCACTCTGCCCCTCCCCCTGCTCATGAGCATGCACTCTCTCTCTCTCTCTCTCTAAAAATAAGTAAGTAAATAAATCTTTAAAAATATTATTATGGCTTAAAAAGAATGCTGGCCTAGAGAGATGTTGGCTGTTAACTTTGGAAATGGCATATTTGATAGCTCCACTATCATTATTAACAACAGTTGGATGGGAAAAATTTGACAACAGGGATGCATGCTATTAAGTGAAGGAAAAGGTTAAAATTGTAACACATATGCATCATTTTTGAATATGCAAAGTATACATTCTCTCTCATTTTTTAAAAAAGATTTTATTTATTTACTTGACAGAGAGAGATCACAAGTAGGCAGAGGCAGGCAGAGAGAAAAGGGGAAGCAGGGTCCCTGCTGAGCAGAGAGCCTGATGCGGGGCTCAATCTCAGGACCCTGAGATCATGACCTGAGCTGAAGGCAGAGGCTTAACCCACTGAGGCACCCAGGTGCCCTTACATTCTCTTTTAACACCCAGAGAAGTACCATGATTCATTTTCACTTTCAAGTAGTATTTTAAAATTATGGTATTCAAGAGAAAATATCAGAATCACCTATGTTACTGGCAAAGCATATAATATATGAACCCAATTACAAACATGTAGTACAATATAAACAATATATGAGCCCAGTTATTTTACCAAATTGCAGTTGTGGGGGTAAGCTATGGATATTAGTGCTTTCAATGAGCTCAACATTTTTTATGAGTTCTGCAGTTTGATAAAGTATGTTTCTTAGTTATAAGTTAGAAAATAAAGTTGTCAAGTATGACATATTGACACTCTGTGGGCCAATCATTTGATCATATGCAAGAAAAGGGATTAGTGAGAGGTGAGTTTGACATCTGAGCTGTTTTCCCCTATACAGGTGAAGTTTGAGCTGATTCCCCATGTTATTGATGATAAAGTACGCTGATTCCCCATGTTATTGATGATAAAGTAATTGGTAAAGTAAGTAGAACTTTTGGCAGGCTTATGGGGTCCAGGACCCGCTAAGGTTGAAAAGTCCCAATAGACCTCCTATGATTTCACTTGGGGACACCATGGACTATTCAAAGGGCTAAACCGAGCAACCCACAGAGATTTTATAGCAGTTTCTCTTGTTATGTTGATTCACCTTCAGACTACTTGTCCACTGTTAGCACAAAGAATTTCTGAAGTAGAATAGGAAACAGAAATTACATAAACAGAATTATATGTCTGAACATTAAAAAATCAAATGCCTAGGAACTAGTCCAGGTAAAGTTATGCAAGTCCTTTATTGGGAAATAATAAAATATTATCAAGAGAAAAAAATAAATGCTTAAAAATGAAAGTATATAACATGTTCATTGATCATAAGTATCTATATTTTAAATAATCTGGTTATCCTCTATGATCTAAAAATTCAGTGTAATCATAATAAAAATGCTTATCAAGCTGTTTTGTGGAAATTTACAAGCTGCTTCTGAAGACATTTGGAAATACAAAGGGCCAAGAATAGTGAAGACAATGATCAAGGATGAAATGGAAGACTTTCATTACCATAAAATCAACATGTACAATAAAGTTATAAAAACTAAAATGGTGTGATATCAGTATCAAAATAAACCACTAAACACAGTAAAGAATCCAGAAATCAACCCCCCATTTTGGGTGGAATGAGTTTTATGAAAATGGTGAAAACTCAAGTGAATTTACAAAATCAAGATCAGAAGCATTTGTAATTTGCTCTCACAGCAGAAGCTTGTGAAATCCCAAAGCACTTGTTCCCTCCTAACCCCTCGCTGTACACTGTGATCCACTTTCACGTGTACACACTCAGAGCACTGGAGAAAATATTTCCCCTTTGGAACATCCATGAGGAAATGAATGATTCTGCACTTGCCTTCACGATATATAAAAACTATACCGGGCTGATTGTGGATCTAAATGTGAAATGTGAAATGAAGCTTAAAGGCAATAGCAGGTTGATCTTACTGATGGTGGGGTAGGAAAAGATTTCCTCAGAGTATACAAAAGGCACTCACTGTAAGGAAAAACCTGAAAACCTGGATGACATTAATCAAGAGAGATGATCTTCTCTTCATAAGAATTTATCATTAATAAATTAAAAATTATGCCACCGACTGGGATAGATTACTGGTACATATAACCAACAAAGAAGTCATACCCAGAATATAGCAAGAAAAATAAATCAATAAGAAAAGAAAAAGACAACCAAAGGAATATGGGCAAATAACTTAAATAGTCACTTCACAAAAGTGGCAAGAAGTCATTATCTTTCATCAAGAAAATGTAAATTAAATCTTCCATATTTGTACACAGGAAAATGGCTAAAATTATAAACATCAATATTACCAAATGTTGGTAAGAATATAAAACAAATGGAATGCTCACAGATTGCTGGTTGGAATGTAAACTGTACCAGCACATCGGAAAACTGTTTTCTATTGTCTAGATGAACATATGTTTTGATCTAAAGAGTATACTTCTTAATACATTCTCAACAGAATGTATATGTATGAGCACAAAAATATTCATAACAGCATTACATTCCATAGTTCCAAACTGGGAGAAAATGGCATTTTCTAAGGATAAAAATGTTTAATTCATTCCTCCAGTAGACTACTACCCAGCAAACAGAATGAATAAGCTATAGATACGTGTAAAATATGATGAATCTGGGGTGCCTGGGTGGCTCAGTGGATTAAGCCTCTGCCTTTGGCTCAGGTCATGATCCCAGGGTCCTGGGATCGAGTCCTGCATCAGGCTCTCTGCTCAGTGGGGAGCCTGCTTCCTCCTCTCTCTCTGCCTGCCTCTCTGCCTACCTGTGATCTCTGTCTGTCAAATAAATAAATAAAATCTTAAAAAAAAAACATGATGAATCTGACAAATTTTGAACAAAACCAAAAAGACAAAATTATCAATATTTGTTGAAACTTATAATCAATTATTTGCATCATAATCCATTATTTTTGGATGCGTAATACAAAATAGTTTAGAGTTGTTCTTTTTCCCTTACTGTACCTTGACTTTTTCATGGTCAAATCAATGATGAGTGATTTCACCGAAGATACTCTGGGATCAACTTTTTTGTATATTATATGACTGAAGATACTAACATGGCATTGATTAGCATTTTTATGTATTTAATAATTTTTCTGGCTGCTCACTTCTAAGCTATGGCCTATTATGTTTGAAGTCAAAAAGTTAAGGTAAATTTAATTAATTTTGAAACAAATTATAAACACTTATGAAAAGTGACATATGCATATTGACATAAATGCATGGCAAAGGAAAGATCTATCACAGAAAATTAACTATCAGAATGATCCAAGAGGAATATTATTTGTAAAAACAAATTAATACTGTCTTCCCTTTTAAAAAATTCATATGCTGCAATTTTTCTCAGTTGTTCCATTTCACATAGTTTATCTAAAAGACAAAGAATAATCTTTAGTGAAGAGGCAGTTTTAACTAAACAATATTCATTTCAACAATATGTAAAATAGTAAAATAATTTTTATAATACAAAAATCTTAAAGAATTGAATAGTTATATAAGAACATCTGTTAATTTTAATTAATTAATTTAGAAAAATATGTTATTAATTTTAGGTAAATTTTTATAATTTTTAAAACAGGAAATTTCCCTATAATACACAGAAAAAAAATCTTAATTCCTTTTCAGAAAAACATGAAGACATCAACATTTCATTATTTTCTTTTTTAAAAAAATATTTATTTATTTGACAGACAGAGATCACAAGTAGGCAGAGAGGCAGGCAGAGAGAGGGGGGAAGCAGGCTCCCCACCGAGCAGAGAGCCCAAGGTGGGGCTCGATCCCGGTACCCTAAGATCATGACCTGAGCTCAGAGAGTTTAACCCACTGAGCCACTCAGGTGCCCCAAAACTTCATTATTTTCTAATACAGAATGAACACTAGAGATGAAACTCAAGAGTCACTCTGGCTACAAAATATTAGTTATGGTAGCTTTTGCTTTTATCATTGTTATTTTGTGAAACATACTAAAATTGTATTTCTTAACTTTAAATATGAGAAGAACAAAATTTGGAGTGCAGAAATGTCACGACTATTCCCAAAAAATAATTCAAAGTGTAGGTAAAAATAGGGAATTCAAACAATTCATCATTCACAATTTAGTTGTGATTATCTGAGTCATAAAATTATGATTTTTTGTCTCTTTTTCCTTTGTTCATAGTTTCCAATTTTTCTACAATAAGTAGAATAAAAAATACAAAAATACATACTGCTAAAATAAATATTCAACTAATTCTACCCATCACACAGCTTCTTTTGTTGAATATTTAATCCCATGTTTAATTCATGTTGTAATTTAACATCAACTATTCAACAATTATTTATTAAGAGCTAATAAAATAGACACAGTTATAGTGACTTGGGAATAATTATGAATAAAATATCATTCCTTCCTCAACTTGTTTACTATGTCACACAGAAAGGAATTTAATATAAATCTCAAGTATGTTGCTGGGTATGAAAAAGTGTTTTAATGCAATTAATGTAAAGTGAAAGTCATGATTTTTGATGGAAGAATAAAAGCTGTATCTTCCCAGAGAATGGAGCAATAAATCAAACCTTGAAAAATGACTGTTCTTTCCACTGATGAGTGTGGGCAGAAATCTATCCAAGCTGAGATAAGAATAATTTATTTTTCTGTTATTATAGTTAAAAAAGTTCTACTTAATACATCTGTGATCTTTTTGATGGAATAAAGGTGAGGGGATTTTATTTTCCACTTTTGCCACTATTGGGTAAAGTTCAATTCACCCTTCTTAAATCTGGTTGACTTGGCCTTCTTTCACCAATGGACTACAGCTAAAGCCAGAGCTGACTGAGCCTTTAGTAGATTTGCAGCCCCTATCTCCACTTTTTGCAATGTGTCCTTTTGCAACCTAGCTATCCAGTGAAGAGCTAACCCATATCAAAGTCATATGCAGGAAACAAACAAATGCACATGACATGTGCCCATTTAAGTACATAGGTATACACTAATCTATCATTTTAGAAATCTAAGTAATGGCTGAATTTCGGAGGAAGAAAGGTGTAGACAAGACACCTTGGATCTTCTGGAGAGCTGCTAATCTTTTATGACTTTATCCAGGTGTTATATACATGGGTGATTCCTTTGGATACATCAATGAGCTGTACAATTGCAATTGTAAACTTTTGTATATGTGTTTTATATTCAGTAAATGTTTGTGGAAAATGGATCTGTTTTCATATCCATGCATAAAAGTTTTGAAGGATTAGTCTTTTCAAAATAAATACATTTGTAATATAGTTATCTGCAGGTATGTAATTATCAATAGCATTCTTAGTGCAAATTGGATTGGAGAAATTTAATTGATGATTGAATTTATCTTGGGCAAAGGGAGAAAGGAATTCACATCGAGAACCTGTGGTGTAGCAGGCATTTTACTTGGAATACTAAATATATCTTTTTGTTTATTTTTTATAATGATTTTAGAAGTCCTCTGGAGATGAAAAGTCGGCTTATTATGACACATCTGAGATTATATGCAAGGAACAGTATCTTGTGCTTTAGTGATAGTATAGTTGTGCGTTAGACCAATGTCAAGGCTGAGCCCTAGAAGTGTGATGCTGAATTAAACTGGAAACGGATGTCACAGGGTGGAGAAGGTGAAGGAAATGCAAGGTCAGTGCAGACTGCATTGTTTCTGTGTTACAGTGAAGTCACCGCACTGTTGTCTGTAGCTGATCTATAGATAAAAGTGAACTAACCACTAAATTCACAGCAAGAGAAGAATAATGTGATGGTTACATAAGAAGATGCTACTATATTTTTAAGCTAACACGGCTTTATGATTTTTTTTTTCCTGACCAGGGACCCTGTCTTCTGTTGTTACTTCCTCTATTTTTAACCACTCGACCACTCAGTCTTGGTATTCTTTGTGGGTATCAGTAACCCCACTCCACCTTTAATTCTAAACTTGTTCGTAGCACATTATGTTGCGTGAGGGCTTTCTGCATTTTTCCTATAGCATACAAGTAAAGATGCCTGAGGTATTCTTGGGGTCTTCTGTTCTAGAAGCCCACTGAGATAAAGGAGTTGCCCCATCCCTCTACATAGTACATTCGGATTAATGGAAATACTGGACGCAAGACTTTTCTCATTTAGAGACCAAAGGAAGTCAGTGTGAATAGGATACTGGGGATGCTCAAAAGGCAATATATGCAGATCAGGTGGTGCTACAAACTTCCAACGTCAAAATTTTCACAAAAGGATAATCAGTTATGGATGGTGTTTTGAATGAGGTTCATGTCTGATCTTCAGAATATTCCATCGACCCTTTCCAAACATTTGAGACTGAACCCATTTTGTAAACATGGTGGTCTTATAATGTGCTGACAGGCATTTCATCTGGTTCAGGTGCATGCCAGAAACCTCAGCGAAGACAATAGCTGTAGTGATTGTAGCTGAATTAAATTACATTATGACCTAGCTATCCAGTGAAGAGCTAAGCCACATCAAAGTCAAGTGCAGGACACAAATGCATATGGTTAATTACATTAAATTAAATTATACAGAGAAATAAACAGTAACACATTAAATTGTACAGAGAAGTAAACAGAACATTCTTTTCTTTTAAAAGATTTAATTTATTTATTTGAGAGAGAGAGAGCATATGCAGATGCACTTATACATGAGAGAGAGAGAGAGAAAACATGAGAGCAAGCAGGAGCTGGGGAGAGGAGAAGCAGACTCCCCCACCAAGCAGGGAGCCAGATACAGGACTCTATCCCAGGACCCTGGGATCATGAGCTGAGGTAAAGGCAGACACATAACTGACTGAGCCACCCAGGCCCCACAGGACATTCTTTAACTTCATATTTGACAGATAAGTACAGTTCATTTTACCTTTATTTCTGTTCCTAGTCCTGGAAGCAGGACTTGTTAGTTACCTTGACAGATCTGGAGATCATACTAATAGGCCCTTAGACCAGCATGAGAACTGACCCTATAAAGGCTTGCACAGCCAAGAGGAATATGCAAAACCAATCACACTATTGATTCAATCACTGATTCGGAACATAGTATCAACAGGTGGCAACAAAATTTGGAGCATGAAAGAGAAAATACAATGAATGAACAATAAAACTGACCTCAGAATAAGCAGAAAATTTAGAAATAAATAATTAAAACAATTTTCTACCCAGTACTCTCAGATTTTGAAGTACTTTGTATCCTTATCAAAGGAATATGATGTGATGAAATTGGAATAGAGAGCATGAAAAGATTAAAAGTATTGATGCCAATATATTTTAAAACTAATTAAATGGGTCAAATAGAGGAACTAATTTAAAAGGTGCTATGGGAAGCAGAGTAAAATAATCAAGAGATAGGAAATATAAACCCACAAATTGGGATAGAATCTGGGAAATGAAGAGTTTGCCTATGAGCAGTCCAGAGGAAGAATTAAAAAAAGACACAGATATATATGAGTATTGATTCACATTAGAGGAAACACTGCAGAAAGAGAGTTCAGAACTTAATTGAGATTCGCTCTCTCCTTCTCCCTTTTTTCCTCCCACTTCTGTGCTCTCTTTCTTTCTTAAATAAATAAATAAAATCTTAAAAAAAAGAATCAGATGTTGTGCCTGATATTTTCTTTCAACATTTTAAATATTTCACTTCATTTCTTGCTTGTTTTCTGAGGAAAGGTCCACTATAATAACTTTTATCCTTTTTCCTCTCTCTATATAAGGCAATCTATTTTTTTTTTTTAAACTCTGGCTTCTTTCAAGATTTTCTCCAACTTTAGTTTTCTGTAGTTTAAACATGATATGCCTAGGGGTGTGTGTGTTAGTATTTAGCTGCTTGGTATTCTCTGAACTTCTTGGATCTGTTATTTGGCATCTGTCATTAATTTTGAAATGTATTTGGATGGTAATACTTTCAAATATTTCTTCTGCTCTGTTCTATTTCTGGTATTTCAATTATACATCTGATAAAACATTTAAAATTGTCCAATGGTTCTTGGGTTTTCTGTGTTTGTGCATTATTATTATTATTATTATTATTATCATTATTATTATTTCTTCTCCTTGCATCTCAGTTTGGGAAGTTTCCATTAATATATAATCAAGTTCAATGATTTTTTTCCTTCAATCATATCCATTCTACTAACGAGCCTACCAAAAGTATCCTTCATTATTTTTCAATGTTTTTTACACCTAGAATTTCCTTTTGTTTTTTTTCTTAGTTTCCAACTTTCTGCTTATAATATACATGCTCTTGCATATTGTATACTTTTTCTGTTAGAGCCCTTAGCCTATTAATTCTAGTTATTTTAAGTTTTCTGTTAGTAATTCTGACACCTGAGTCTGATCCTGATGATTGCTTTGTCTTTCCTGATGGTGTATTTTTTTTTCTTAGCAGTTGGGGTACTGGTATTTTTTTCTTTCAATTGGAAACCAGACATGTTTTGTTAGGTGACAGGAACCATACCTTTAGTGTGAGGATTCATGTTACTCTGGGTGGGAGTTGAGCTATGTTTTAAGTACACTACAGCTATAGGTGGTAGAGGTTTCAAATTTGTCTAAGGGTCTTGTTTTTCATTTCCCCTTCACTTTGGTTTTCCCCAGGAGCTCTTCCTTAGAGTCAGTGTCTTGCAGCCCTTTTAGCTGTCACTCATTGTTATTCTTTTGGATCCCTGTAGTGTGGTGAGTATGGTGTGAGAGAGTAGGAGCCTTCTGTAATCTTCTGATTAAATCTTAGCGTTTTAGACAAACTGTGGGTTGGGTCTTTGACTTCCACAAGAGAGTCTCCCTTGGTATAGCTTTCCATCTATGCCACCCTCACCTCTTCCCAACTTATGACCTTAAGGCCTGAATCTCCTAACACATACACACACACACACACACACAGGTATAAATACTTAGATAAAATGAGAAGATAGAGGAATTTGTCCCAAATGAAAGAACAGAACAAGGTCATGGCCAGAAATCTAAGCAAAACATACATAAGTAATATACCTGATAGACAATTTAAAGTGATGATTATAAGGATACTCGATGGACTTGAGAAAAGAATAGAAGAAATAAGTGAGACTCTGAACACAGAGATAAAGGATAACTTAGCAGAGATAAAGCGTTCATAAACAAAATGAGAAATACCCTTGATGTGTGTTTCCAGCAGGCTGGAACAAGCAGAAGAATGAATTAATGACCTAGAAGACAGATTAATAGAAAGTAATGAAGCTGAACAAAAGACAGAAAGAGGAATTATGCAAAATGAGAATAGACCTAAAGAAGTCAGTGACTCCACCAAATGTAATAACATTCATATTATAGGGATCTTAGAAGATGAAGAGAGAGAGAAAAGGGGACAGAAATTTCATGAAGAACTTATAGCTGAAAACATCCCTAATCTGGAAACAAAAACAAAAACAAAAATAAATATCCAGATCCAGGAGGCACAGAGACTCCCCAACAAAGTCAACAGAAACAGATCTGTACCAAGAAATGTTGTAATTAAAATAGCAAAATGTAGTGATAAAGAAAAAATCTTAAAAGCAGTAAGATAAAAGAAGACAGTTTTATACAGGGGAAACTCCATAAGGCTATCAGGAAATTTTTCAGAAGAAATTTGGCAAGCCAGTTACATATTCATGATATATCCAGGGGCATGATGTGTTCAAAGTGCTGAAAGGAAAAGAATCTGCAACCAAGAATACTCTATCCAGCAAATCTGTCATTCAGAAGAGGAGAGATAATGAGTTTCTCAGACAAACAAAACTAAAGGAGTTTATGAGCACTAAATTAGCCCTGCATGAAGTGTTAAAGGGGATAATCTGAGTGGACAGGAAATACCAAAAGTGACAGTATGAAAGTATAAAACAAAAGCAGTAAAAATGAATATTGCTGTAAAAAGATCAGTCAAGCACAAAATAAAAGAATGTAAAATATGACATTATATATCTAAGACAGTGAGAGTTAAGAATGTGTTCAAACTCAAACAACTTCATATAGACTTCTACAGCTGAGAATGTTATATATAAACCAAAGGGTAACCATAAATCAAAACATACTAATGCAGTAAAGCTTGAAATCAGGCAATGTGATGCCCCCAGTTTTGTTTTTCTTTGTCAACATTTCCTTAGCAATTTGGGGTCTCTCCTGGTTCCATACAAATTTTAGAATTGTTTGTTCCAGCTCTTTGAAAAATGCCAGTGGAATTTTGATTGGGATGGCATTGAAAGTATAGATTGCTCTAGGCAATATAGACATTTTAACAATGTTTATTATTCTGATCCATGAGCATGGAATGGTCTTCCATCTTTTTGTGTCTTCTTCCATTTTTTTTTTAATAAGTGTTCTCTAGTTCCTTGAGTACAGATCCTTTACCTCTTTATTAGGTTTAGTCCCAGGTATCTTAGAATTCTCGGTACTATAGTAAATGGAATTGATTCTCTGATTTCCTTTTCTATATTTTCATTGTTAATGTATAAGAAAGCAACTGATTTCTGTACATTGATTTTGTATCCTGTCACATTACTGATTGCTTTATGAGTTCTAGTAGTTTGGGGGTGGAGTCTTTTGGGTTTTCCGTATAAAGTATCATGTCATCTGCAAAGAGAGAGTTTGACTTCTTCATTGCCAATTTGAATACCTTTTATTTATTTTTGTTTTCTGATTGCTATTTCTAGGACTTCTAGTACTATGTTGAACAAGAGTGGTGAGAGTGGGCATCCTTGTCATGTTTCTGACCTCAAAGGGAAGGCTGCCAGTTTTTCCCCATTGAGGATGATAGTCACTGTGGGTTTTTCATAGATAAATTTTATGAAGTTGAGGAATGTTCCCTCTATCCCTATACTTTGAATCATTTTAATCAGGAACGGATGCTGTATCTTGTTAAATGCTTTTTCTTCAACAATTGAGAGGACCATGTGGTTCTTCTTTCTCCTCTACTGATTTGTCCTATCACATTGATTAATTTGTGAATGTGGAACTACCCTTGCATCCCATGGATAAATCCCACCTGGCCATGGTGGATAATCTTTTTAATGTACTTTGGATTCTCTTTTTTTTTTAATATTTTTTTAATTTCTTTTCAGCATAACAGAATTCATAGTTTTACACCACACCCAGTGCTCCATGCAATGCGTGCCCTCCATAATACCCACCACCTGGCTCCCCCAACCTCCCACCCCTCACCCCTTCAAAATCCTAGGGGTGTTTTTCAGAGTCCATAGTCTCTCATGGTTTGGATTCTATTAGCTAAGATCTTGTTGAGAATCTTAGCATCCATATTTATCAGGGATATTGGTCTGAAAGCTGTGATCACCAAGACAGCATGGTACTGGCACAAAAACAAACACACAGACCTATGAAACAGAGTAGAGAGCCCAGATATGGACCCTCAACTCTATGGCCAAATAACCCTTAGCAAAGCAGGAAAAAACATACAGTGGAAAAAAGACAGTCTCTTCAATAAATGGTACTGGGAATATTGGATAGCTACATGTAGAAGAATGAAACTTGACCATTCTCTTACACCATATACAAAGAAAACTCAAAATGGATAAAAAACCTCAGTGGGAGGCAGGAATCTATCAAAATCCTAGAGGAGAACATAGGCAGTAATCTCTTCGACATCAGCCATAGGAACTTCTTTCAAGATATGTTTCCAAAGGAAAAGGAAACAAAAGTGAAAATGAACTTTTGGGACTGCATCAAGATCAAAAGCTTCTGCACAGCAAAGGAAACAGTCAACAAAACAAAGAGGCAACCCACGGAATGGGAGAAGATATTCACAAATGACACTATAGACAAAGGGCTGATATCCAAAATCTATAAAGAACTCCTCAAACTCAACACACACAAAAGAGATAATCACATCAAAAAATGGGCAGAAGACATGAGCAAACACATCTCTAAAGAAGAGACACAAATGGCTAACAGACACATGAAAAAATGTTCAACATTATTAGCCATCAGGGAGATGTTTTTCAAATTTGTGGTTTTTCAAATCAAAGCCACATTGAGATATCACTTTACACCAGTTAGAATGGCCAAAATTAACAAGACAGTAAACAAAATGTGTTGGAGGGGATGTGGAGAAAGGCAAGCCCTCCTACACTGTTGGTGGGAATGCAAGTTGGTGCAGCAACTTTCGAAAACAGTGTGGAGATTCCTTAAAATATTAAAAATAAAGCTTCACTATGACCCTGCGATTGCACTAATGAGTATTTACCCCAACGATAATGATGTAGTGAAAAGAAGGGCCACCTGAACACCAAAGTTCATAGCAGCAATTGTCACAGTTGCCAAACTGTGAAAAGAACCAAGATGCCCTTCAACGGTTGAATGGATAAAGAAGATATTGTTCATATACACAATGGAGTATTGTGCCTCCATCAAAAAGGATGAATACAAAACTTTTGTATCAACATGGAGACTGAAGGAGATTATGCTGAGTGAAATAAGTCAAGCAGAGAGAGTCATTTATATGGTTTCACTTACTTGTGGAGCATAAGGAATAACATAGAGGACATTGGGAGGAGAGAAGAAGGGAGTTGGGGTAAATTGAAGGGGGAGACAAACCATGAGAGACTGTGGACTCTGAGAAACAAACCGAGGGTTTTAGAGGGGAGGGGAGTGGGGGGTTGGGTGAGCCTGGTGGTGCATATTATGGAGGGCACAAATTACATGGAGCATTGGGTGTGGTGCATAAACAATGAATGCTGGAACATTGAAAAGAAATAAAATAAAATAAAATGGAGAAAGAAGAAAATTTAAATCATTAGAGACCTAAATGGCTATGGAAAGGCCAAGGGATTTTGAGTGTTGGGAGAATTGTAAAGGGAAAGATTTCAAATGGATTTATATCTAGATTGTGGTACTGAACTCAGTTGCCTATAGGGGCCAGACAGATAATATCAGTTACGTGAGTTATGGACAAGCTTTGTTTACACATTAGAAATGAAGTAATAGAATTAAAACTTCACCTAACCATATGAATGAATCTCACAGTCTACTCAAAAGAAGGCAAACGTACAAGAATATATTCTGGGTAATCCCATTTTCATACAGTTCAAACAGAAGAAGCAAGGCAATGGCATTTGAAGTTAGGATAGCAACTCCTTTGTGGGAACAGTGAATGGAAGGCACCAAGGGGCTTCTAGGTGCTGATACTGTTCTCTTTCTTGATCTGGGTGCTGGTTGCATAAATGAGTTCAATTTATGAATTGAGCTATCTACTGAAATGACTTGTGTCCTTTTATGTATATATGTTTTACATCAATAAAAAGTTTAAAAAGTAACAAAAAAAACATACCAATGCAAAGAATAGAGAAGGAAATCCAAATATACCACTGAGAAAACCCAGCAAAACATGAAAGAGAGAAAGAGAAGAAAAGATCAGAGAAAAATCAGCAATAACCACAAAACAAGTAATAAAACAACAGTAAGAACATTATCTGTCAGTAATTACTTTGAATGTAAATGGACTAAATATTGCAGTCAAGAGACAGCACAAAATGGATAAGAGAACTAGACTTATCTATATGCTGCCTATAGGAAACTCATTTTAGACCTTAAAACACCTGCAGTTGAAAGTGAGGAGAGAAATAAAAACTTATCATGCAAACGGATGCCAAAAGAGCTGGAGTAACAATACTTATGTCAGATCAAATAGACTTTAAAACAAAGACTGTAACAAAATACATAGAAATTAATTATATAATAATAAAGGGAACAATCCAATGAGAAGATATAACAATTGTAAATATTTATTCTTCCCAAGTGGGAGCACCCAAATATATAAAAGTTAATAACAAACATAAAGGAAGTAATCGATAGTAATGCAATAACAGTAGGGGACTTTAACACCCCACTTTCATAAATGGACAGAACATCCACTCAGAAAATCAACAAGGGAGCAATGGCTTTGAATGACATATTAGAACAGATGGGATTTAACAAGTATATTCAGAATATTCCATCCTAAAACAGCAGAATACACATTCTTTTCAGATGCTCATGAAACAGTCTCTAGAATGTGTCCTATAATAGGCCACAAAACCAGTTTCAACAAGTTCAAAAAGATTTAAGTCATACCATGCACCTTTTCTGACCACAACACTGTGAAATTAGAAATCAACCACAAGAAGAAAATCTGGAAGGAGCACAAACACATAGAGGTTAAATAGCATGCTACTAAACAATGAATGGGTCAACCAGGAAATAAAAGAAGAAATCTAGGAGTATGTGGAAACAAATGAAAAAGAAAACACAACAGTTATAAGAGGGAACTTTATAGCCATATAGGTCTACCCCAAGGAGTAATAAAGCTCTCAAATAAACAACGTAACCTCATATTCGAAGGAGA
Source organism: Mellivora capensis (assembly GCA_004024625.1). Taxonomy (NCBI): domain Eukaryota; kingdom Metazoa; phylum Chordata; class Mammalia; order Carnivora; family Mustelidae; genus Mellivora; species Mellivora capensis. The sequence goes on from PISX010012731.1 coordinate 17,739, forward strand.
TAGAAATATCACAACAAAAAACCCCCAAACTAGCAGAAGGAAGGAAATAATAAAGATTAGAGAAGAAATAAATGGTACAGAAGCTAAAAACAAAACAAAACAAAAACCAAAAACAAAACAGTTAAACCCATCAGTGAAACCAGGAGCTGGTTCTTTGAAAAGATAAATAAAATTCATAAACCTTGAGGCAGACCCATCAAAAAACAAAGAGAAAACACTCAAATAAATAAAATTACGAGAAAGAGGAGAAAAAAACAACTAATAACATAGAAATACAAACAATTATAAGAGCATATTATGAAAACCTATATACCAACAAATTGGACAACCTAGGGAAAATGGACAAATTCCTAGAAACATAACCTAGCAAAACTGAAACAGGAAGAAATGGAAAATTTGAATAAACCGATTACCAGCAAGGAGATTGATTCAATAACTAAGAAACTCCCAACAAACAAAAGCACAGGACCAGACAGTTTCACAGGTGAATTCTACCAAACATTTAAAGAAGAGTTAATATCTATTCTTCTCAAACTATTCCAAAGAAGAGAAGAGGAAGGAAAACTTCCAAATTTGTTCTTTGGGGCCAACAATACCCTGATACCAAAATGGGATAAAGACACCAAACCCCAGAAAAGAGAACTACAGTCCAGTATCTTTGATGATCTTAGATGCAGAAATATAAAATACAAGCAAACAGAATCCAACAATACATTAGAAAAATCATTCACCATGATCAAATGGCCTTTATTCCCAAGATGTAAAGCATGGGTCAGTGTTTGCAAATCAGTGTGATAACACTGTATCGATAGAACAAAGGACAAGAATCAAAAGAGCATTTCAATAGATGCACAAAAGCACTTGATAAAGTATGACATCCATTCATGAACGAAGTAGGTTTTTAGAGGAAACATTCCAGGAAACATACCTCAACATACTATAGCTATATAGGAGAAACTCGCAACAAACCTTTTAGTTAATGTGGAAAAACAGAGAGCTTTCCCCACAAGGTCAGGAACAAGACAGGGGTGCCCACTCTCACCACTTTTATTCAACATAGTATCAGAAGTCCTAGCCACAGCCATCAGACAAGAAAAAGATATAAAAGGTATCCAAATTAGTAAGGAAGAAGTGAAACTTTTACAATTTGCTGATGACATGATACTACATATAGAAAATCCTAAAGACTCCAGGATGGCAAAGATATGGAAAGAAAGGAACTTTTGTGCATTGTTGGTGAGAATGCAAACTGGTGCAGCCACTGTGGAAAACAATATGGAAATTTGTGAAAAAAATTACAAATAGAACTACCCTATGATCTTATAATCACAGTCCTGGGTATTAACCACCCCCCACAATAATGTTAAGTGAAATAAGTCAGAGAAAGACAAGTACCATATGTTTTTCATTGATATATGGAATTTTAGAAACAAATAAGCAAAGAAAAAAGAAGAGGGAGAGAGATAAGCCAAGAAAGCCTCTGCTTTCAGCTCAGGTTGTCATGATCCCAGGGTCCTGAATTGAGCCCCGCATCGGGCTCTCTGCTCAGCAGGGAGCCTGCTTCCCCCTCCCTCTGTCTCTGCCTACCTCTCTGCCTACTTGTGATTTTTGTCTGTCAAATAAATAAATAAAATCTTAAAAAAAAAAAGAAAGAAACAGTCTCTAAACTATAGACAACACACTGATGGTACCAGAGGTAAAGTGGGAGGGGGAATGGGTGAACTAGGTGGTGGGGATTAAGGGCACTTGTCGTGATGAGCACCAGGTGATGTATGGAGGTGCTGAATCACTGTATTGCAGACCTGGAACTAATATTACACTGTATATTAACTAACTGGAAGTGAGAGAAAACAAAAGAAAGAAGAAATCAAAGAAAAAGGAAGAAAGAAGGAAAGAAAAAGAAAAACCCCTGAAGCACTTCAACATCTTGGAAATGATATAATTAATATAATTATCATTAATCAAATAGAATGTTTTGTGCCAAATATATCCCGAGATGAGTATATTTTTGCCCATGATAAATAAATATAATGAAATGAAGATAAATAGGATGGAGGTTACATCTATTTCTATATTTATATCTATCTATCTATATATAAAATCACAAAGATGTCCTATGTCATAATTCATCACCACCAAAAGAGAATGTCAACTGTTGAGCCTAATTTAAAAACAAGCATTTCTTTTATATACATTTTTATTAATGCAAAGTTAGTGCACTTAAAAATGATTCAACTTATAAAAACATTGTTACACAAATCTTAGGTTAAAATTAGGGTAGATGTGATGAAATTAAATCCTTTTATATAAGACTGAGAAAAAGCTTAGTTATTTAATTCAGCCAGAAAAAGAGCAAATATACCTTGAAAAAAAATTATCAGAGATGCTCCAGCTAACAAGAAGTTAAGATGGCACTATTTCCTTCTATGTAAGACACATTTTTCGAGTTAGCCTACAAACCTCTCTATGACGTGGGTACTACATCTTGAGTATTTTAGAGTACCACCTAACCCCTGAGCTCTCTTTTCATTGTGCTATTGTAGGAAGCAGAGAATACAGTTAGGGAGAGGTGTGTCTCTGTATATACATGAAGAGGGAGATGCAGGGACGAGAATTTACCTGAAAGAGAGCCTTGCCCTGGGAGCTGGTAAGAGAAAAGAGCAGATCGCCTGATCCCATGCTGGCCCCATATGGTGCATTGTTATGGTTCAGCTTCAGCATGGGGCACAAGGACAGCTCCTGTGTGTGGGATGGAAGTAGCTACAGTGATGCCTGACAGATTCTGTCAGTGGATAAAATCACGTGTACAAGCGAGCTCTTCACCTACAAGGAAGTCCTCGCACAATACTGGAGGAAACGTGCAGAGCTGAGGGAAGTCCACACGATGTCCGGGAAACCCAGCGTCTGGTTGAGCCTCTACTCCCTGTAAACATAATGACATAAAAAACAGCCTGGAGATACATGAAATGACATACTGCAGAAGAGGGGAAGGAACTGATTTTCTCATTATTGAAAAGTAAAGCAGATCCAACAGTAATTTAATTCCAGGCCTCATAAAATAATTTCAGTAAGCTATTTGATTCCCTTAACATTTTAGAAGAAGGCATAGCCCCATGTAATGAGACCAAAAATATAAGGAGAGAATAAATAACCCAAGATAAAAGGAAACTATAATACCCACCTGGTGGTGGGTATTAAGGAGGGCAGGTATTATTGCATGGAGCACTGGGTGTGGTGCATAAACAACGAATCTTGGAACACTAAAGAGGTAAAATAAAGTTTAAGAAAAAAAAAGAAAACCAAAAGTAAAAAAGAAAAGAAAAGGAAAGTATAGTCTGGTGAATGAAAATCAAGTGTGAGACAAACACAGAAAGCTCAGGTTAATGGTTACATGGAAGCAAGATAAAAATCCTCACTGTAGCTGGTGTATGTATATGGAGATTTGATGCAAAAATGATTTGATAAAAAAATGGAGTAGATTACAAATTTGAGGAAAAAATTTCTGGAAAATCAGAGAAAAGTTAAAACACATTAAAATAATGAAAGGAAAGAAAATGCCATACAGATACTGAGTTCAGAGAGCAGGAATCCAATTAGGAACTTTATATTACAGAGATAAAAACCTGAATACTTGCAATGAAAACAACTAAGGAAGAATGAACTTGAATGTAACCCATGGAATGGGGGGGAGGGGGAAACACCTGGGTAATGTTCAGAAATCTTCCAGATTGTAATTTTGATTTCCTATTTTAACTTATAGCATTTTTCAACATGTTTTAATGTTTTATTTAAAGTTGAGGGTATTCTCAAAATTGTATAATTTCTGAATAAGAAATAGTAACAGAGTGATTTGTGCTAGTCTCTGCTAGTTGGTTTTCCACCCTTCACGGGGAAACCATTGACTTTAGCAGGGCTGCGGGTTTGGCCCTGGCTAATGAAAAGTTCATGAGCCAGCTTTCCTGTCTGAGGAATCATATACCAAGTGTCTGTGAGAGGCAGAGACCCGCTGTGCACCCTCTCTGCAAAGGTAGCATGAGAGAGGACACACCGTCTTTGTGCTAGGCCCCTTAGATTCATGGCTGTTTCTTGCCACGACATAACTTAGCCTGACTAATATGCATTCTTCATGAAGAAAACATGAAAAAAAACAAACCCACAAACAAACAAAAGTCCCCCAGAGGGAGATCTCCAATCCCATCTCCCAGCAGTAAGCTTCATAAATATTTTGGTGTATTTCTTTGCCTGTCTTCATTTGCATATATACATATATATTTAGCTATGAATTAAATCTGGTAACTGTCTTTTTGTTTAAGGCGTCTTCTCCAAGCCCATGATTTTCACATCACATGGGTGTAAATTACTGTGTTAAATAGTTTCTGTTGGTTGTTTTTAAATTTTTCAGCGTTTCGTCAAGAAATTAAACCTATTGCCATATGAAGTTCCCTGAGGGTGGGCAGAGTATTCTGTTCCAGAAACAGAGTGTTGGCGCTTGCTGTCTCTGCCCCACTTCTGCCTTCTTGGGGCTGACAGCTACCTGAATTCTGGTGGTGACCTCTTTCCAGCTTTGGCTCTAATGACTAGCCCAGCTGCCTTGTTGTTAAGGTCACTTTGTTCCTACAACCCGATACCCACCCCAGGCTATCTCCCAAGCCAAGTTTTTATCTCCTGTTGGTGCAACAAATAGGAAATTCTGGCTCTTTTCCAACCCACACCAAATACAAGAGTAGCTCATGATTACTGCTCAGAGTCTCTGCCTAACATTGCTCCTCCAAATTATTACAGGGACATGAGACGAAGTGCCAACCTATCTCTCCCAAGAGCCTCAAATAGAATGCCATCTTAATGCCTGTACAAATTTCAATTTCTCTTCAAGAAGAGCCCAAGAGGGGGTTTGCCTTCAATATGGCCTTGCTTGCTTTCTCTCCCCCCATTTACATTACTTTCTTCTTGTCTGAACCATAGTGTCGTGTGTGCTGCCCAGGACTGCCCCTTCTCTCTCCCTTTTCCCTAAGGCTATTCTAGCAGATGGGATAAGAGGAGAGAGGAAGTGCCTTACTAATAAAATAAGTCAGGAGAATGAAAATTTTATTCATTTCCCATTAAATGATTATGCAAATAAATATTGTAGTGTTTTATAAATTTCAAGTTTCCTATGCTTTCCCTTAATTTTCTCTGCAGTGAGTTCCAGATGCTGGAGTAGCTTCTTCATATATATCTCTGGTTATTGTTTTCCCAATCCTGATTAAGTTTAATACAGATTCCCATCTCTTTTCTTTGTCCGTGCTAGGAAAGACATAGCTCATCCCTTTAGAGACAGAGTTTGAATGGATAAACCAGCCAAAAACATGGCAAGAAATTTGCTACGTGATCTTCATTGTTTTTGGTTTGTTTCTATTCTGATTTCCCCAATAAGAGCCAGAAACTGCTGCTTACTCATTCACATTCCTCCCTTCTGGCTTCAATTTTAGATCTTGTCCAAGTCTGAAGATAAAATCAAGGTGAAAAATAGGTGAAAAGAGTTTTCTTTCCTCTGAAAGGCATTGTAACCACACTAGGTAAGGCACAATTTATTAGCTTGGAGCCCTACACAGGATATCTCATCTTTCCAAACTTTTCTTGCAATGTTTCTTACTGAATTTTGAGGTACAGTTAAGTCACTGTGTTTGCCTCCTACTCACAGGAATCATGTGGCAAAATGATTTAAGTTCATGATACAGTGTAAGCTTAAAAATAGGGATAAGCAAAGAGTGTGCCATAGACCTTCAAAATAACTGCTATGATCAAATTATAAAGACACGCCCTTCCCCCACATCAGACTCAGCTGGACAAACAAATCCATCCCTGCTCCAGGCTTATTGGACACCCGTCGTCTTCCCTGTGGTCTTGAGCAAATCAAGTACTTCAAGTTTCATTTCTCATAAACTTTTTAAATACAAAGTTATCTCAATTTTCAACTTACTAGTTTCTGTGTTTTTACCTAGTATATATGTGCATGAGCACCTTTGTGTAGGGCTCTTTCTTTTTAAATACTGATAATAAAAACCTGGGATTTTGGTGGGGGGGTAGTCTGAGTGATAATAACTAGTTTTATTTATTTTCTTGGTGTGTCTTGAGGCTATTTCCAAATGTGCTTTGAAAACACTAAACTATAGCCAAAGCCTTAAAAAAAGAAAGTCATATTCATCAGCATTTTATTCCTGATGCAATGAGATTGATGGGAGACAGAACTATACATGGACATATGACAAAACCTCATAATTAAGTGGGGATTTGTTTCCAGACTCTAAGATAGACCCATAGTAGAGTTCATCACATGGAACTCATTTTTCAAAGTGATATTGGCTTTACAGAAGAAGCTGAGGAAATATCTGCTTTGACCCTTTCCTCCATCATCAAACCATACATCAGGGCTTACCACCCAAACATGCCTACACATCATGGGGGCAAACTCCAGATTTGTTGCTCAGGTTGGGTGTGAAATGGGTCCAAGCTCCTCCCACAGAACTTTCAGAAAAGAGCAATGGCTGTGGCACCAAGGCACCTTTGCAAGAGGTCTCCGGGACACCCAAGTACACACTGGAAAGCAGCGCATAAAGGGAAAGAGCAAAGTTCCCTTGGAAGTCAACTATCCTGATGAGAATATGATAATGTCTGTTTTGGAGTAAGGAATAGGGCACATTTCAGATACAACTTTCAGCAATGTAGTGTAATCATGTAATCATGATGTAGTTTGTGATTGGTAAAACACCTGCTTCCCTTTATGCATGGCTTCAGAAAGGTGGGAAGCAGAGATTGGGTATGGATTTAGTAAAACTGATCTTGCCTTTTAAGTCTTGTCCCTACCTACTTCTTTTTTATTTTAACATTTTATTTATTTATTTTTGAGAGACAGCACGGAAGTAGGGGGAGGGGCAGAGGGAGAAGCAGACTTATGATCTGAGCCAAAGGCAGACACTTAACCAAATGAGCCACCCAGGTGCCCTCCCTACCTACTTCTTAGTATAAACCAAGATTATGTCCTTAGAGGATGTCTGGTTGCCGGGTTGGGGTAATGGAGAACAGAAAAGGCCCATTGTTTCCAGACATTTGCCCTGACCTACTACAGAGTAGAAACTTTCTTTACTAACCCTTTATTTGAAAACTTGTTAAAATCTATCATACTGCTATTACCAGTGGGTAGAAACTTGATTTATTTGTCAAATTTAAAAAATTAAAACTAAAATTATTAGACTATTAAAATTAAAATTATTAAAAATATTTAAAATTTTTAAATACACACATACACACACAAACATATGAAAACGAGTTAAAAAATGACAAAAAGCAAAATTTGATTATAAGGAGCAGACTGGGAAAATCTTATGTCAGACTACAGGTGGGTATATCCAGGTACGTTTTCCCAGAGGAAGGTTCTCCACGTTTAGGGAATTGTATGCATTTGAGAAAAATGATAACGGAACAACGATGGAATCCTGATATCAAGCTTTTCCTATGTCAACATTTTTGCTTATAGAATACTGCTAGTGGGGTTGACTTAGTCTGTTCTATATTCCTTTCATAATCTGCTTAGAGAGAACCCAGCAAAATAACCTGCTGGCACCAATAACCTGATCTGGCAACAGCACCCTCTTTTCCTAAAACTAACATCTCCATTTTAGAAATGTTAAAGCACATTCAGGTCAATCCTACTGTTTTGTTCCCTGAGATGCTATGGTTTCATTATATGACATTTAGGAGCAGATCTGGGACCGCCATCTGGATCCTGCTTTGCTATTCCAAGGATCCCTCTACTGCCTGGGCCTGGAAAACTCGGAACATACTTATTTGTTAACCTATAACGTTTCATGTCTTAATTGGAGATATTTTGGTAAATAGATCAAGTAAATAGGTTAAGTAAATAGATGTGGTAAATAGATTAAGATAAATTCTTAATTTTAACATTACAAAAATCAATCTAACAAATTATAGATGGATATGAAAAGGTAGCAGACTTTACATCAAATTCCTACTGAATGATGTCCAAAAATTATCATGGATGAATTGTGTAAATAATTCATCTTAAAATGTGATTAATCCCTAAACTTCAACATGATTAAAATTTCTCTATCTTCAAAAGCAATAGCTAACATTAAGTACATTTGTGATTTTTTTTATTAAATAAAAAGGAAGGAAGGAAGGGCGGGAGCGTGCTGGTTAATAGGACAAAAGCAAGCAGAAGCCACATAAGGACAGAGTAAATTGAGTCACTGTGTTGCGATGTTCTGTTCGGCACCCGGTATATCCAAGAACATCTTTTTCATTGTGAGTCAGTTCCATTAAGAAGAGTGACTCCAACCCTAAAATTGCAGCAACCCGTACCCCCTTCCAATTCTGGCATCAGTGGTTTTAAATCTACTTTGGTGCGGATCCTGATGACCTCTTTGGCTCTCTCTTGAGAGCAGCTGCTTCTGTGTCACAGATGCTCAGAGGAAGAAGAGAGAGCAAGTGTCCTGCTGTGGGCTTGTCCTAATTCTCGACATCTGCAGACCCAGCTGAGAGCACCTGCATCATTAGCTCTAAGACTCAGAGACACCTATAAACTAAAAGGCAGAGTGTCGTGAATTTCAAACTGAAAGTACCCTTTGGAGAGCCATCGTGCCTGTTGGTTCGTAACATGCATATTAAAGTCCCCATAATGTTGGGCCAAATGCTGTGATGTGATTCAGGGGCTGCATTACAGATGCATCTTTACAGTTGTGAGAACACTACTAAAGAATCTGTATATTTTCTGTGAAATCTCCATATTCACCTTATTTTCTTACTGAGAACGTATAGGAACGGTAGCCCGAAAACAAAAGGCCAAGAACGCACAGCCCATGAGCGCATGAAAACACCTGGCAATGTCTTCACAGTGATGACACCAGAGGAAATCTCAGACTCTGATATGGAAATATGACACATTTTTCTAAACAATTGCTAAAGAAGGAGAGAATAAAGTCTCTTCAAGACAGCACTTCAAGGGGCACCTGGGTGGCTCAGTGGGTTAAAGCCTCTGCCTTCGGCTTGGGTCATGATCCCAGGGTCCTGGGATCGAGCCCCGCTCGGGCTCTCTGCTCCGCAGGGACCCTGCTTCCTCCTCTCTCTCTGCCTGCCTCTCTGCCTACTTGTGATCTCTGTCTGTCAAATAAATAAATAAATAAAATCTTAAAAAAAAGACACCACTTCAAGACACAAAGGAAAGTTACTGAGACAGACTTGAAGGGAAAATCATTTTCTGAACTTTTATCATTTAGATATGCACATATGCAAAACTGTGTGGCTGAACAGATGGAAAAATAATTGAACATATATGACAGAGAGGTGATTACCATATATATTACATCTGGATGCATTACAGATCAATGAGGAAAAGATAAACACAGTCATAAAAATAGTTAATGGACACAAATGTAAATGCACCAAAATAATTGTCCTTTCTGTAGAAAAAAACAAAACAGAACAATAATCTTATCAAAAAATTCTAAACTCACCAAAACAACAATTTTGTTAATTAAAGATTTTAAAGATAAAATTAGTAGTAGCTTATTTAAAAAATTCATCTATAATCCATGTGAGGAGTAGCACACACTAGGAAATAATCTTTAGTGCGAATTGTTAAAGATTTTGAATATAGTATTGAAGGTATTTGGCAAATCAACTTAAAATACCCTGACTTATTCATGCATTTAATGGGGCAATTTCATTTAAAGGATAATTGCAGATATCACAAAGATTATAATGGCAACAAAATATTAAAAAGCTAAGCAATGGATAATTAAGGATTGCAACTTGTTTAAATCCTCTATCACAGAATATTCTGTAATTCTTATCATGTGAATATTTAAGGCAATTCAGTTCATTTAAAATGATGATATGCTCCATTGTGAACAAAATGGATTTTAATAATATATGTATCATATAAATCCCATTTACTAGGTTTTTGATACATATGTTTCAGGGCTATGTTTTCAGGTACATAAAATTTCATGATTGTACATCTTCAGTTGGTGTTTATATCCACATAGTTTAGGTAAGGGAAGTACAAAACAAGGCACTGTTTGTACTACAAATTTTAGGCTTTTAAAACCAGATCATCTGAGGACATGATGGGAGTAATTCAAATGTGAAATATAAAATTTGATCATCTTGGGGCACCTGGGTGGCTCAATGAATTAAGCCTCTGCTTTCAGCTCAGGTCGTGATCCCAGGGTCCTGGGATGGAGCCCCACATTGGGCTCTCTGCTCAGTGGGGAGCCTGCTTCCTCCTCTCTCTCTGCCTGCTTCTCTGCCTGCTTGTGATCTGTCTGTCAAATAAATAAATAAATAATATTTTTTAAAAAATTTGATCCTCTTATACACCTTAGGAGTAGAAACCAGAAGATGTAGCCTTAAATACTCAGCCACAGAGGGTGTGGGTAAGGGCCTAACCATTTTTAAAAAGCATCTCAAGTGATTCTGTCATTCTAACCAGATAAAAGAAACGAAAAATCAGTGAAAACACACTGTGCTCGATAATTTGAGAATAGAATCTAATATGGTCTCAGTATCTTTCCTGGGTATTTATACATATTTCAGGAATCTTCCTTAACTAACCTCCACATTCCATCTAGGTATGAAATGCTGCCGATTAACACGGGATGCAATGAGAAGGGAGTGTGTGAAATTGTGGAATCCATCCCTCTGTTAGGGCACTGTGGTTTGGAGGGAGGGGCCTAAGTAATGGTACTTTCTGATGGAGACACTACTGTCCACTTTGCCGCCGCTCTGAAAGTCTTCTTCCAGATAGATGCATCTGTTGTTCCAGGTTTAAAAAACAAATAAATAAAGGTAGTACCGTGACTTACTTGATGAATGGTATTTGGAAGCATCAAATAGCAATTCAACGTTCTTACACCAACTCTACTCTTCTCAGTCCACAGCATGATTATGATGGAAACTTGACCAAATACTAAATGTTCAAATTATAGTGTTTTGTGTTTTCATGATAGTGTTCCTCAATTATTCTAAAATCAAGAAAATGACTTGAACATAGGAATTCTATGTTTTCACTTATTTTGGTGGAAATATTCAGTTGAAGAGTAAATTTTTCTCATGACTCTATCAAATCTTCATAAAATCTCTGATTACTATAGATAAATACAAATTTTCTTCCTCTGAGTTCCCATAATACATTTTCTATGCCTCAATTATGAAACTCATTTCCATTCTATTCTACTTGGTCTCATAGATATTTTTCCATGTCTTCTTACCATCACCACATATTACAACTGAAATAAAACCCCCTTGAAGGTAGGAATCTTGTCCAACATTTGTCAATATGTCCTTGATCTAGCATCATAAATACTATTGTAATAGTCAATAAAGATTTAAGAATGCTGGATAGCATGTGCATAGGTTTTAAAAGTGTGTTTGCTCAATTCAAAGTAAGAGTCGATAAGTTATAGACCTGCTCAAAGTGTATAAGGTACACCTCAGAAGCAGAAGCACTTTAAATTCAACAAATCCCTAGAAAGGGTTATATATGCAATGGGAAATTCTATGCAATTTCATTTTCCGAGGCCAGAGAATACTTTTTCTTCATTTGGGATTATGGATTTTACATTGCTGCTCTTGGTATTGCAGGAAAAAAAATCTCACAACTACTAGAATTATAGCATTAATTATAGTACAATCATATGATATTGTATAGACATTAATTATATTTTAAATGGTTAATAACATAGTGAAATAATTATTAATTAAATAATGAATGTGTTCTTAAACTAATAAGCGAAACTACAGACTTCAAAATCTTTCTAATTTTGTGCGTGATTGAGTGTGTGTATGTATGAATGTGCATTTATAAATAGAATACATCAAAACGTTTGCAATAATCTAGAGTGTAGGAATTATCATTTTGAGTAAAGGAATTATCAGAGTGATACTTCTTTTTCCTGTATTTTCTTAAAATTACTTTTTTTGATCAGAATATGCAATTTTAAAACATGCTAAAGTGGTTGTACATATAAATATTTAATTTACTGTACCACTCATGGCAAGAAAAAGCTATTGGATGTTCTCATCTGTGACAAGTACCTTACAGTTTTCTGAAAATTATTGAATTGTGTACGTAAAGAGACATCTGCTAATAACTCTTGGTACAATAAGTACTCCAGGAGTCATATGCTACGGCTGAATAGCCTTAGCCACACAAGAAATAAATCAACAACAGAAAATAAGCAATACAACTTTTTTTTTAAACATAACCTTTACACCCAAAGTGAGGCTTGAACTCACAACCTTTAGATCAAGAGTAAGATGCCTACCAACTGACCCAACTAGGAACCCTAATGTACCTTTCTGTACCTTTTGACACATGAATACTTGTAGCTCTTTAAGTATGAGTTGTTACAAAAGTATGCTTTCTAGAAATCACATAATTTATACTTGTAATGATTTTTTATCTCAACAACAGACACTTTAGAGCGAACATTGTCAGAATTATTATGTGACTCTAATGCCAGTCATACAACAAAATTTTTAATTATCAATCTGTTGATATATAGTTGAATAAATGGAGACTCAATTCAGTACTATTTTTAAATTTGAAAATAAAGGAGCTTATAGAAAAAAATGACTTCTGATATAGAATACTTCTCTTTCTGGATCAATTTTGGACTCCAGTACATATATAATCTTAGTAATAATTCAATTTGGATTTTAAAGATTGGTTTGATTGGTTTTGTTTCATTTCAGTAGTTTAATTTATTATTATTATTATTATTTGGAGAAAAAAACATTCACTTTTCTATACATAATATAATTGGTGAGACAAATACAATATATTTGAGTAGGGTCCTCAATCATACCTCCTAATTTCAAACCTTATCTCTGCCACTTGTTGACCATGTTTTCTCTTTTTAAAAAAATGAAATTAATAACAACAGCTACTTAATACCATTTTCTTGATGATTGAATTCATGCATATATGTAAAACTCTCATCAGGGTAATTTGATAAATATTAGCTTCTAAACATACTTACCAACTTTGAATGTAGTCTACTTTAAGAACTTAAGTCTTTTTGAAGTTACTAAAACTTTTAATATCATTGAAGATAATTGAGCAATATATTTCTAAGAATCTCTGATGATATCATTGATTTTATGTAGGAAAACCAGCTCTTTGAAGACAGAGTAGTCATTCATGATATCTAAAAGAAGTAAAATATTGAAACTACATCTAGAACTTTCAAGCAAATTACAAGACTAACATGCAAATCCTCAGCTGCAGAAAAGAGTATGAGATCCATTGAATGTTAGGTGTTCCTAATCTGGAGGTCTCAGGTTTCGAGCTCCTAATTTATACACAAACCTTTGTACATTAATGTGTAGTTGAATATAGGAGTTTCTGTAACTTTTACTGGAAATGACAGGTATGTATGAATTCATAATAATGTAATAACTCATGTGCTAGGTTTATGTAGAAAATGTGCTTATAGCATCAATGAGAAAATAATGAACTCTGCTTGAGTTGAGTACAAGAAACTTTCCAGTGAAGGCAACCACATGGCGCAGGATTAAAAGGAGACTAAGATTTCACTTGGGAGACAATAGAAAGTAGTTTCAGAGAAAGGGAGCAACATGTTCCCACTGGAGTAGGTATAAATCAACATGCCATCTTAGGTAAGTGCAAGAAAGCAGGAATGAATAGGACAATGGGTGGGTGTAGGAAAATAGGGAGATATGCGGATGGCTAATTAAGTGTATAAAGAGCCTTTACGCCATAAATAAACTGGAGTTACCCTAAGGTAAGTGGCAGCATAGAACAATTTTCATAGGGCGAGAGCCTGTTTTTTTTTGTTTGTTTGTTTGTTTGTCTTGTTTTTAGAAGTGTAATTCTGAAATGTTGAAAATGGCTTAAAGCAAGCTAGCCCTCCAAATAAAATGTATTCACAAATGTCCATTTTAGATATAAGGGAGGCCTGAACCAAGATGGTGGCATGGGAAAGATGGTTATGGAAGTGGCATAAATTTTTACCTATAGAATACAAGGAAAATATGTATTTAAGATGTTGCTCAAGATTCAGGCTTGGTGGCCTAGAGGATGTGAGCCACTTACTAAGAAAGGAATCGATTATCAGAGTTCCGTTTTAGCTGCCGTGAATTCATCCTGGAGTGAGCATTTGGAGGTTAAGAACATGCGCACCGACGCAGAACTGGGATCACATTCCATCTTGGCTTCATACACCTGTGTTACCTTAGCCTTTCTGAGCCCAATTTCATAGTAAGCAATGAGATAAACTGATTCAGAAATCAAGGGGGGGGGATAAATCAAGGGGGAAAATATAGTGTGTAAGGAATTTTTCTCAACATAGAAATTTGAAGAAAATAGTGACCTGAAATGTGATTCTTTCTTTGTCATTACACTATCACGGTGTTAAAGGACAGTTCTCCACAAGACTCTCACATTATAGAATCATGCACCGTCTTCAGTTTGTATTCTTTTTTAAGGGTATTTAGATAGTGATAGAGCTAGTGTCTTTCTAGAACGAAGTCAGACAGGTTTATAAAAGATTCGAGTGTCCTAAGCTTAGGCTTCCTCTCGTTTGCAATGACGTGTTCTTATGCAGATGTCACCTGGTCCTTCCCTCATCACCCTGGGAGAACTGGAGATCAGATTCCTGGCATGTGAAAACGCTGGTATTCTGTCTATGGTTAGTGTTATGAGTAATAAAATCTGTTGTCTAAGAGACTGAGGGGTCTTGTACCTTGTACCAGAATCCATAAAAGTGAGGCAGGCTAACATTTTAGCTGTCACATTAAATAAAATCTCAGACCTTTTGCAGTTCCTGACACACTTAGTTTTTACATTCAAAAGAGAACACCTGATAGGAAACTGAGCAATCATCCACATGCAGATATTTCCTTTCCAAAATATCAGTCTTAACAAAATCTTCTCAAAGCAGACACTCTGATCTTAAAACAGAGACCCCCTCCTTGGAACATACTCTGTAGGACTATCTTTTTACATTAGATCCTTTATCTAATCCTGATCCTCCATTGGGTTTCAATTATCACTAGATGAGATTTAGTTTAAAAGAAGAAAACATAAACCTCTGCCATAAATCAAAAAGTATTAGATTGGAAGCATTTCAATATGAATAATTTCATAAAACATAATGTTCTCATTTTAAACCATTTTCCCAGCAACACTGAAATTTCATCATACACAAAATTTTTTTTCATATGAAACCAAAGGACAATTTTGTTTGAATATGGAAGATCACAAAGGAAACAAAACATGAAAGACATTCAGATAATTAATCTTTGCCATATTAACTTAGATATGAGTAGAAAAACCATTCAACCCAGAGTTTAAATAAACGATGTTGAACAATATGCTCTTTGAAATAATGACCTATTTTCTACCATCATTACTTTAAATGATCAATGACATCTTCAGGCTCTTGTAACAAACCACAGAATCATCATAGTTTAACACTTTAGAGATTTCTAACATATTGACAAAATACAACTGCATAAGTAAATCCATAGAATTTCATGAATTGAGTTCCTGGAAGCAAGGAAATCAGAACATTAGTTATAATTAGTATTTTAAAGAGAAACTCCCAGGTTTCTCTCTCAGATCCTTTACTTGTATTTTTATGTGTTTAAAGTATATCATTAATTAGATGTTGAAAAAACTACACACACACACACACACACATATATAACCAAGAGTCAGACCTTAACCCATATATACATATATATTATATTGAATGATTATAATTATATTGAATATATGTTATATTCAATGTTAACACGAACTCTTACTGTCATTTAAATTTTAAAATTGCCATCTTTCTGGAGCACCTGGCTAGCTCAGTTGGCTAAGCTCTGAGTCTTGGTTTCGGCTCAAGTTATGATCTCATGGGTTGTGGAATCTAGCCCATGACAGACTCTGCACTCAGTGGGGGTCTGCTTGAAGATTCTCTCCCTCAGCACCCCCTCTCTACAACAAATAAATAAATATTTTTTTCCAAATAAGTAAATCTTAAACAAAATAAAACTGCCATTTTTCTAAAACCTTTCTATTAACTTTTTCAGCATTGAGAGAGAACATTAAATGTTAACCAGTCTCAAAGTCTCTGTCATTTTTTGCCTTTTCTATTCTCCTCATCTGAAAAATAGTTCTAAAAAAAAGTGAAGGTGTTTTAGAATTTTATGAGTCTAATAACCTTGTTTGGTACACAGGTAACAAATAGGAAAAGTTATTTGTCTATAAATCATTCATAAGTATCTGTTAGTGTCTAAGCCTAAATTGATATCCCAAATCTTCTTACAGGTGAACAGATTTACTGAAAGTACTTGGCTGTCTCCATTTCTTCCTCTGTTTTCTATCTCAAATCCTGCCTACAGTCTCTGAGACAGCAATAAAAATACAAAAATCTGAAAACCTCCACAGTCGCCACTTCATGTTAAATAAATTAAAGGCTTAGTTCTTAAAAATATAAAATCATACAGGTTCAAAGGCTAATTATGTGGACTCTATTGGTCATGTCTTGACTGACTCCTTGGCGATCATGGGAACACTGGGTACCTGAATATCAGAAAAATGATAATGAAATAGAAACTTTTTTCATTTTTTATTTTGATATAAATTCAGGATTACTGAACATTTGCAAGTACAGTACAAATAATTCCCCAAAACTCTTCACCCAAATTCCCCAAATGTCAACACCTTAGTTGTTTGATACCTTTTCCCATGCTATGTACCAATATTTTGTTTTTTAGTAATTTAAGAGTATCTTGCAGACATGGTGCCTCTTTATAAACTGAAAACCTCAATGTACGTGGTACAAAAGCCACATTCTCATAAATACCCACAGCTAGATTAGCAAAATCAAGAAGTTAATGTTTATTCAGTATTATTTTCAAACATGACATCCTCATTCATAGTTCACCAATTTCCTATCATGTTTTCTTTTTTATTAAATTATGGTATACCATATTATGTTACTTGTCTTGTGCACAGCAAGATGATTTAATATTTGTATACATTGTGAACTGATCACCACAATAAAGCTAGTTATCATCTGTCATCATATAAAGCTAATACAATATTACTCACTGCATTCCCTATGCTGTATATTACATCCCCATGATTTATTTACTTCATACCTGGAAGTTTGTACCTCTGGATCCCCTTTCCCCACTTTGGTTCCCTATCCCTGCCCAAACAACCACCACTCTGTTCTCTGGTCTCTGTATCTAGGAGTCTGGATTTCATTTTGTTTTGTTTCTTTAGATTCCACTTATAAATAAAATTACATAGTATTTGTCTTTGTGTCTGACCTATTTTACTTAGCAGAATACCCTCATGGCACTTCATGTTTTTGCAAATGGTGAGATCTCATTCTTCAGTGGCTGAGTAATATTCCATTGCATATATATATACCACATCTTTTTATCCATTCATTTGTGGATGGACAATTAGATTGTTTCCATATCTTGGCTATTATAAATAATATATTATATATTATAAAATATATTATATAAATTATAAATAATGCTTCCATGAACATAGAGGTGCTTATATCTTTTGAATTAGTATTTTTGCTTTCCTTGGATAAATACCCAAAAGGGGGAATGCTGGATCATATGGTTCTACTTTTTAATTTTGGGGGGACCCTTCATAGTGTTTTCTGTAGTGGCTGTACCAATTTACATTCCCACCAGCAGTTCCTTTTTCTCCACTTCCTCACCAACACTTGCTATTTTTTATCTTTTTGATTGGTGGTAGCCATTCTGACAGGTATAAGGTTACTTACATGGAATATGTTTTTCCAACCCTTCACCTACATATGTGTGTGTCCTTACTTCTGATGTGGGTCTCTTTTATGCATAATATAGATGAGTCTTGCTGTTTTATCCATTCAGCCACTATATTTCTTCTTCTTCTTCCTCTTCCTTTTTTTTTTCTAAGATTTTATTTATTTATGTGACAGAGAGAGAGATCACAAGTATGCAGAGAGGCAGGCAGAGAGAGAAGGGGAGGCAGGATCCCTGCTGAGCAGAGAGCCTGATGCGGGGCTTGATTTCAGGACCCTGAGATTGTGACCCGAGCCAAAGGCAGAGGCTTAACCCACTGAGCCACCCAGGCGCCCCCACTGTATTTCTTTTGATTGGATACTCTAGCCCATTTACATTTTAATATTTATTGGCAGGTATGTATTTGCTGACATTTTGTTAATTGTTTTTACGATGTTTTGTAGTTCCTCTCTGTTTTTTTTTTTCTTTTTAAAGTTATAACTTTCTTGGATGGTTTATAACTTTCTTTAGTGCATGTTCAAATTCCTTCCTCATTTTCTTTTGTAAAATTACTGTGAGTTCTTGCTTTGTGGTTACTGCAAGGTTCACATATGTTATCCTATGTATAAAATGGTTATTTTAAAGTTGATAGCAATTTAAATTTGATACATACCAAAACTACACTTTCAGTGTTGTTCCCACATTTCGTCTTTTCATTGTCACATTTTACATCTTTTTATTTCATGTGCCCTTAATGAATTATCATAGTTTTAGTTAACTTCACTGTTTTTGTCTTTTGACCTTTGTACTAGTTTTATAAATGATAGGCTACTTTTACAGTACATTCACCTTTTCCAGTGAGATTTTTATATTTTAATTTTTCAAAAAAATCTTTTATTAGTGCCAATTATTTTTAGCTTAAAAAGCCCCTTTAATGTTTCTTGTAAGGCCATTTTAGTGCTGATGAGTTCGCTTAGCTTTTGCTTGTCTGGAAAGCTTTTCATCTCTTCTTTTCTGAATGATAACCTTACCAGGTAGAATATTCTTAGATGGCTATAGTGTGGCTATAGTGTGGAGGGTGGGGACACACCCAACTGCATTAGCAGGTCATACCATTTGCCAAAATGGTGCTCATTAGTGCCAGCAGTAGCAGGGGAGAATGATGTTGGAAAAATGGTGCCTGCCAGAGTTTTAATCCACAGACAGAGTCCTGACCTTTGGAAGTGCTATTCATCTAGTCTTTATTCCACATGTAGCTGTAAGTTTGTTGTGTTCATGGGAAGAAGTGTTTTCAGAATCTTCCTATGCCACCATCTTAACCTGAAGCTCTCCATCTTCCGACTATAGGCATTAAATCATTTTATATCACTCTGCTTAAAGATTGATGGCAACCCTGCATCAAGCAAATCTATCAGAAGCATTTTTTCCGACATTGGCTTTTGCTCACTTTACATCTCTGAGTGATATTTTGGCAATTTTTCACAATATTTCAAACTTCCTCATTATTATTGTTACATTGATCTGTAACCAGTAATTATGACTTTATGAAAGTTCAGATGATGGCTAACATTTCTTAGGAATAAAGTATGTTTTTATTTAAAAATAGCTATTTTGAGGGTGTCTGGTGGCTCAGTGGGTTAAGTCTCTGCCTTCGGCTCAGGTCATGATCCCAGGGTCCTGGGATCGAGCCCCACATCGGGCTCCCTGCTCAGCAGGGAGCCTGCTTCCCCTTCCCTTCTGCCTGCCTCTCTGCCTACTTGTGACCTCTGTCTGTCAAATAAATAAATAAAATCTTAAAAAAAATAGCCATTTTTGTAGACATAATGCTACTGCACACTTCAGAGACAACACTATAATGTAAATATAATTTTTATGCGAACTGGGAAACAAAAAAAGTTATTTGACTCACTTTATTGCGATATTTGCTTTATTGCAGTTGTCTGGAGCCAAAACTGCAGTATTTTGAAGGTATACCTGTATGTTCTTTATAACAAAAGAAAACCTTGGATTATGTGTTGCTTTTAATCTGGAACGGTTCCATGGATTTGTTTGTCTTTGGTGATATGGGCATTTTTGGAGTATAGGCTAGTTACTTGTAGACTTCCTCTCCACTCAGTGTGTGTTCTATTTTCTCATCATTAATTCCAGATAATGGATTTGGGGCAGAAATCGCTTTTTCTATGACTATATTGGAAGTTACCGAAGGTCCCTTTGTGCAGCCACTGGTAATGTGAACTTTTGTCATTTTGTTAAGGAGATGTCTTCATAGTTTCTTAATTTTAAAGATACCATT
This sequence comes from Mellivora capensis, assembly GCA_004024625.1. Lineage (NCBI taxonomy): Eukaryota > Metazoa > Chordata > Mammalia > Carnivora > Mustelidae > Mellivora > Mellivora capensis. Next base: position 37,840 of record PISX010012731.1, read on the forward strand.
GTTTTTTCCCCTTGTAAGTCCTAATTATCTTTTGGGGTAAATACTTTGGGGCTATAGTCTCTTACTCCTCAAACTTTTATTCACTGATTTTTTTATCCATTGATGACTCGACTAATTTAATTATTATTCATGTTTTACTACTTAAGACAATATATAATTATAAAGGTACATTTATTAGGAGAACATAAGTGCAGAGATAGATGAATAAACTAATTAAGCAGAATATAGAGCCCAGAAATAGGCCCACGTGTATGTGGTTACCTAATTTATGACAAGGATAATACTGAGTTGCTGTGGAAAACAAAACAAAACAAAACATGACATTTCATTAAACACCTTTGGAACAACTCTATATTCATGTGGGAGAAAATGAATATTTCTTATTTAATGTGATATACAAATATCAATTTCTTAGATATAAACATGAAAATAAAGCAAGAAAACAATAAAAAAATAGGCATTTGTTTTCCTTGTGTTCAGATGTGGAACAGTTTCAAAAAGACAAAAAATTACAGAAAAAATAGGCAAATCAGAATTCATAAGTCTTCCTGTTCACTGTTATTAAGACAAGGTAAAATATTTAAGTACACATTCAAAGAAAGGACTTTTCAAGTTTATATGAAAACTACAAATCAGAGAATGAAAGAAAATCCAAGAAACCAAAGAGCAAAACAATTTGAGGATTCTCTTAGCAAAAAAGGGTAAGCAAATAATCAATAGTATTTGAAATGTGATCAGCTCATTGGACATCACAGGGATTCTAATTAAAAACCACATGGGGATATCACTACACACCCATTGGAGTGGCTAAATGGAGGACACTGGCAACACCGTGAATTGGCTGGTGAAGCAACTGGAACTCTCATACACTGCTGGGAGTGTAAAATGGCACAAACCCTTTGGAAAAATGCTTGACAGTTTCTACTAAAGAAGCACATATCTATCTTAGGTCAGACCTAACAGAACTGCTACAAAAAATGCACAAGTGTTTGCAACTGCTCTGTTTATACTGGCTGAAAAATGGGGAAAAAAAAACAAATGTGCAACACATAGAATGGCTAAAATGTTGAATAAGGTAGACATTTTATATAAACAAGAATATCCAATCTAGCATGGTAGGAGAAAAAATGAATAAATCTCACAAACATCACGGTGAGCAAAAGATTCCAGTCACACATCTAGAGTCCTTACACTGTGTTCTTATGTTTGTGTAAAGCTCAAAAATAGGCAATCTGATTCATGAAAACATGTAATGGGAAATGGTGGGCAAGTAGTGACTGAAAGGAGGTATGGGACCTTCTGGGATGCTGCCAATTTCTACCCCTTTTTCTGGTTACATGTGCTTATTTACCTTGTAAAAATTCATTGAGAAAAACATTTATCATTTGTATTATTTTGGGTACTTGTGCTTTGGCAGATTAATACTTCAACATTTTAAACAATTGTTCTTTCATGGCCCTCCATGAAGAACAGTGTATCCTTTGCAGGAGATCATACTCTTTAAAGTTACTTATTTATCTTCAAGGGCTAGGTTGTTGGTGTGTGTGTGTGTGTGTGTGTGTGTGTGTGTGTTTAATATATTCTGTCTTTTCTCAGTCTCTCCTCTCAAATATTTCTTTGTACTATTGATTGTGTTTTGATTAAGAATTATTACCTTTCCCTCTTAACCACTTACCTAAATCCCATCTCTTCCATCCACACTCAGGATCAGGGACAATGTGTTAATTTTTCTAACCCTTTCCACATTGAGAATTTATTCTCAACAATTCTATATTCTGTTTTCTTTTCCCCCTTCCAAGCCCAGTACCACTGTACTTCTTATTCTCTCCCTTTAATAATCTTTGTTCATTGTTTTTCCCACTTTTACAAAAGTCTCACTCCAAAGTAGGCTGTAATCACTCTATTTTCTGGTATATAAGCCACCGGAAGGACGTCTGATAGTCCATACTCTGATCTTGATGAACGTGCTGCCATATTTGAAATATGCGGCTTCATGGCACATAATAGCCCTGTTGAGTGAAGAGATACTCATTAAGGACAATTAATTATTACAAATTATTTTCAATTATTTTGGCATAATAGACTTTCTGGAATTCATTTTAAAATTACTAAAAGGTTTATTCAGGGAGATAGCATGGTGAAATCTTAGCCATAAGAGCACTATTGTATTGATTTTTTAGAGGTCTTTGAGGTTGCCAAGGTTCATGATATGTGGAATTTAGAACATTTATCTCCTCTCATAATTATGATTTTATATTTCTTTCCTCATATTCATACTTTTAAGACCTTTATCTATGTAGTCATCTGAAAGGAGGAAAAAAGGCTTTGGAAGGAATAAAGGAAATGAATAATATAGAGTTATCTGGATCACACAACAATTTTCTTTTTTAGTAAGTTTTTATACTAGTTCCTTGGCAAGCCATATATGATTTCTCTTCACACTAACACTCCCTTGCCAATTTGCATGAGGATGTTTGAATACATTGCATCATTTCAATGATCTTTTAAAGTTTATTCTGCATATCCATTGGAGATTTGATTGTTAGGAGGACTTCAGTGACACAATTGTTGCTGAACAAGGGAGTACTGCATAAAATACCTGATAACATGAGGGAAATAGGTCAGTTATATGCAATTTGAAAACTACAGATATGAATAAAGGATAAAATAAAGATAATATATATTTCTGCCACTCTTGATAAATCATTTTGACATTTAAATCATTTTTTAAAAAGATTTCGTTTATTTATTTGAGAGAGAGACAGAGGGTGAGAGACAGCACAAGCGGGGTGAGGGACAGAGGGAGACGCAGACTCCTCGCTGAGCAGGGAGCCTGATGTGGGACTCAATCCCAGGACACTGGGATCGTGACATGAACTAAAGGAAGACACTAACAGACTGAGCCACACAGGCACCCCCTTGTGTGTGTGTGTGTGTGTGTGTGTGTATGTGTGTGTGTTTACACAGGACGTGCATGCACCTTTTATAAAAGTAAGATTTCAAATTGGTGTTTTTATTAGCATTGAATTGTGAAAATTTCTGTCTATAAATAGATTTTTATCAAATAATTTCAATGCTCAGGTCACTAATCCTCAGGGTGTTTTTGAGACATAAGAGGAAATATAAATAATCGTATACTGAGCTTTTTCCCAGAATTCGATATTTATACTCCTTAGCCATGAACCATTTTCATCTTTAAAAATGTACATTCTGGTGCTTTCACTAGACACAGGATTGAGTGAACAAAAAACATAAGTGGCTCTATGCTGTTTCATGCTTCCAGTGTTCATTGACTTTTTTAATAATATTTTTGTTTTCAATTTTTTTTTTTAAGATTTTATTTAGTTATTTGACAAAGAGAGATCACAAGTAGGCAGAGAGGCAGACAGAGAGAGAGGAGGAAGCAGGCTCCCTGCTGAGCAGAGAGCCCCATGCGGGGCTCGATCCCAAGACCCCGGGATCATGACCTGAGCCAAAGGCAGAGGCTTAACCCACTGAGCCACCCAGGTGCCGCTTTGTTTTCAATTTTTAATGCTTATACAAAGAATACTGAATACATTGAAAAATCATATTGCTGGAGAACAGTAATTAAGTAATCCAGTTTTATCTTCTCACCATTCTAGGGTTGTCATTCAATAAAGTATATACTGTAAATTCAAATCCAGAATATTGTTTAGGTTGCTGTAGAAAGTACCTTTGAACATGACACAAAATTAGAGTGCTAAATCGAAAAAAAAAAAAAAGAACTGGGAACAATTCCAATCTTTTGTCCTAACTTTGAGAATAAAGACCCGATTTGGAATCAAAGGAAAACGGTGGTATTTCACTGTAGTTTTGACCTAAAGTTCCCTGGCAATTAGTGATGTTGAATATCTATGTGTTTGTTGGTCATCTGTATGTCTTCTTTGGAAAAATGTCTATTCATGTCCTCTGCCCATTTTTTAATCAAACTGATCCTTTGTTTTTTGTTTGTTTGTTTTATTTTATTTTATTTTATTTTTTTTGGTACTGAGCTGTATAAGTTCTTTAAGTGTTGTGGATGTTAACCCCTTATTAGATATATCATTTGCAAATAGCTTCTTCTATTTTGTAGGTTGCCTTTTCATTTTATTGGTGGTTGCCTTTGCTGGCCAACAGACACATGAAACAATGCTCAACATCACTAATCATTAGGGAAATGCAAATCAAAAATCACAATGAGATATTACCTGACAACTGTCAGAATGGTTTCAATCAAAAAGATAAGAAATAAATGGTGATGATGTGGAGAAAAAGGAACCCCCATGCACTGTTAGTGGAAATAAATTGGTGCCATCACTGGGAAAAACAGTATGGAGTTGGTCAAAAACTTGGAAATAACATGATCTAGTAATTTCATAACTGAGTATTTACTCAAAGAAAACAAGCAAACAAAAAACTAATTTGAAAAGATACGTGTACCCTTATGTTTACTGCAGCTTTATTTATAATAGCCAAGATATGGAAGCAAACCAAGTATGCATTGATAGTTGAAGGGATAAAGATGTGGAATATGCAAAATGGAATATTCTTCAGCCATAAAAAATAATGAGATGTTGCCATTTTCCACCACACAGATGGACCTAAAGGGTATTATACTGAATGAAATAAGTCAGAGAAAGAAAAACATTATATGATTTTCTATGTGGAATGTGGAATATATGTGGAATATAAAAACAAACAAGCAAAACAAACAAAAACTAGAAACAGATCCATAGATACAGAGAACAAAATGATGATTGCCAGAGGGGAGGAGCGTAGGAGGATGGGCAAAATGGATGAAGGAAAGTGGAAGATACAGGCTTTCCATTGTGGAATGAATTAGTCACAGGAATAAAAAGTACAATATAGGAAATATAGTCTATTGTATTATGATAGTGTTATGCTGACAGATGGTAGCTACACTTGTGGTGGGTATATCACAACATATAGACTTGTTAAATCAGCATGTCATACACTTGAAACTAATGTAACATTATGTGTCCACCATACTTCAATTAAAAAAAACCTTAAATAATAAAACTATATATAGTTTTGAAAAGGAAAAGAAAATAAAGGTAAAAAATGGTATGACTTAAAAGAAATGAAACATTTTATATATTACATTGACTTGTTTTCCAGGTGTCTACTACTGTAAGCTCACCATTGTAAAATTACTTGGACCTTATTTTTCATTTACAAATCTTGAATTTGTGGTAAGTTTTGTTTGTTACCTGCAAATACAATTCTTCTATTACTTTTGCATATACTCCCAAGCCTTGCCGATAAATCATTATAATCTAATGACCATAATCTAAGACACACAGCAATTTTCTTTGTTTTAATTCCGGTTTACATTTCCCTGCATTTCCTAGTGCTCATGGAAGGCTGGAGTAATGGGGATATAAATTATTAATCCTTAAATTATTGTGTCCTACTCAATTAGTTGTTGTCTTAGCCTAATTCCCATAGAAAACAGAGCTCAAGGGAAGGAGTAAAAGCTATTGCTTTATCTAGAAGGTGCAGTCCCAGAACCTGAGAGTGAAGGAAAAGAAATGTAAGGTGATGTGTTAACGGGTGAGCCATCACTTTGCAATGAGATATAGAAACTGCTGCTCACTAGTGCATTCCCTTAACGAGGAAGGACATCTCTAAATGGACTATACAGAGACATCACACCCAAGAAAAGTCCTCTTTGAGGGATGAAGGAGAAGAGATGAATCTACCTGGCAGCCTCTCTCTCATATTTTTTTTACTGGTCAATCTTTGTCCCATTGGAATTCACTTTTCCAGACTAGAATGTTTGACCTGACTGACAGTTTCTCAAAAACCAGAGTCCCCCCCTAAACTCCTCACATAGTCATCTAAATATCAAGTGACATGGAAGTGAGACCCAAAAGGCATACAATTTGTCCCCTGCTGAAGAAGGGTGCACAGTGGCTTCTTTCAGGCCAGGAGGCAGGTCAGAGTCCTGTGGTCTGAGCAAAACTGGTGGGCTGGGGCAGTGGCTGCAGAGAAGCAAGCAGCTGAATTTCGAGAGATGGAGACATCAGGAGATTCTAATGAAGAGTCAGAATTGATGTTTCCACTTAGGTAGGTATAACTGAAGTGTTTATTGAATGTAAATCTAGTATTTCATGGACTTTACATATTTCTAATATCACTGTATACTATTGTCATTTGCTGTAAAGTTAGTAGAGTTGAAAATGGTGGTAACCTGGACCATTTTTATTAGTTTTCTGACCTGGTGACTACTCCATCGATTGAAAGACATATTTTACTTTTGCAAATACAAGTTAATGAAAATCTCATCAATAAATACTGTTTATATGCAATTTGTTCCCCTCTGCAGTAGATTGTCTAAGTCACACAAATTTCTTGAGATTGTTTCAATTGAAACTGTCAATCTCTTCCTTTTTAAATTAATTTATTAGATCAGATTAGAGGCTGTCAAAATGGCTAACTCACATGACTTTTCAATTCAATATTTCTTTAACTTTCTCTTAAATTAACTTTCTCTTAATATTATCTGTCAGATGTAATTAACTAGGAAATTATCTTGTCAGAAAGCATAATGCCTAACATCTTCTCTGGGAGTTATAGATCTCTACATTTTTTTGTTACTGTTGTTATTCTGTGCCAATGAAAGAAAGTTTTATCAATAAACAAAACTCAATAAAAGTTCAACAACATCAAAATTCACAATAGTGTATTTTTGTCTGGATGCCACTCTTACCAGTGTCCCCTCCTTCCCCATCTCCTGCCCACATTCCAGAGCAGTCATTCTTTCCCTCATCTGGTCTCCCCACCATTCCCTCTGTTCACCTTTTGTCCTTTCTTATTCTACTACTTCTTCCTTTTCCTCATGATCTTTTACTTGGGAGGGATTTTCATTTTAATAATTTCTGTAAAAAACAATGTACTTTCAAAGGTAATTCTTTTTTTTTAAAGATTTTATTTATATTTATTTGACAGATGGAGATCACAAGTAGGCAGAGAGGCAGACAGAGAGAGAGGAGGAAGCAGGCTCCCTGCCGAGCAGAGAGACCGATGTGGGGCTCGATCCCAGGACCCTGAGATCATGACCTGAGCCGAAGGCAGAGGCTTTAACCCACTGAGCTACCCAGATGCCCCTCAAAGGTAATTCTATATGAGAATGATATCCTTTCCCTTCAGAAAAGAAAATGAAAACAGCAGGGTTTATAAGTAATACATCAAAATACATTTGCCAAAGTCAAAGTTCTAAATGTATCCACTGAAAAGTCAAAATACAGCTACAAAAGAAAATCTGTCTGAAGAAATCTCATTGTTACCAAGTTGATCTGATCAGAAGGTACATTAGGAGATCATACTGAGTCCATGTACCCATGAGATATTTTTTAAAAATGCACCAAAAATATAATGCCAGTAAATTCTAGAACAAAAATTACTACTCATCATATTATAATAAAAATAAATATTAAAATAATCCAGGCAAGCATCCTATCATATAAAATGTTTACTGATCTTTTAAAACAACCTTTGCATAAAAAGGAATCATAAAAATCTAAGTTGCTGAGTATACATACAATTATAAATCCTTTTATTCCTCTTATGTAGGGGTGCTTAATAATATATTATAGTATATAAGACATAGGTATTCAGTTCTCAGAGGAAAAGCCTAAATTAATAAGCAAGAAACAAGAGAATAAATCAATTTAATGGACCAATTCAAAGAGATAGAACAACAAAATATACCCAAGAGAAGCAAAAGTAAGCAATAAAGAAAACAAACAGAAATAAATAAGAAAACAGATGAAAACCATATAACTAATAAATTCACTCAAGAGGAATTTCTTTGAGGGAAATAACTAAAGAGTTATTCTGTCAGCTAACTTAACAAGAAAAAGAAGAAGGAGAATAGTAAACATACAAAATAACAAATTAAATGTGGAAACAGTCAAATGTATGAGAGGAGTCATGAAGAGTATCATAGACTACTTTGCTCAACTCAAGGCTAGTAAATTTGAAACAGAGAAAATGAATCATTTCCTAGCTTATAAATCATCGAGTATGGCCTGAGAGAGACTAAATAAATATCTGAATGATCCAATTATCATATAATACATAAAATAATTTATTAAAAATTATCCCATAAATAGCACTGTGCTCAGATAATTTGTAAAATCCTTGAGAGAACAGATAATTCTAATATTTTAAAAATTATTCAGAATGTAGAAAAAATAGTTTCCAAAATGTTTCTCTATTACAATAAATTTTAACAATATGACCTCAGAGTTCCCTTCTAGTCCTAAGAGCCCCCAGTAGTCAGGGAATTATGCAGAAGGCCAAAAATGGAAGTGTGGTTGTTTCTCATTCTAATATTGACTTAACAGTGAAACCTGAGAAAAGTGAGGAAAACCGATAGTCTTTACATTCCATTTACGTATTGATTTTAAAAGAATAGCCATATATTCATCGAGTGATTTTCCCCTAATTTGTAGCATAAATAAATTCAACTGAACTAATATTTAACGATTTCTTACCTTGTATGAAGCACTGTTTAAACTTGTATTCCCTTGAAGAAATTAATATGCAATTTGTTTTGCAGGTTAAAAATTCTACTGTAGAATTGTACATGGAGAGTTTTCATCATATTTTATATAATGATTTATTTTCATTGAACTATTCCCCAGCTGGCACACAATTTTCACCTCTGTGAATTTTAACCTTAATGAGTAAATGACAAATACCCAGCAGGCTTAACTTCACATCACCATTCACCCATCCGAGTTTCCTCCAGACCAAACTGGTATAATCTAAAATAGAGTATACTGAAAAAAATTTTTGAATAACAATAAAAACATAATTCCATTCTCCCTCCAGGTTTTGAAATGAATATTAGATTAGACAACAGACTCACACACAGAGAACAATAAAAGCTATTTAAAGGGGCACAATGTCCCAAGGACATCTTTACCATCTGTGGTCAACCACTTGGAATTTTAGGCAGAAAACAGTCTGTTTCTGTTCTGAATGACACTGACTTTACCTCTTGGTTCTTCATAGAGTCCATGCCCTGTGGCAATGATGACAGCCCTGTGCTTATCACCATGATTTTGTCTGGGCTCACCTTTCGACTTGCATCATGCATAATGCAATGGTTAGCCAGAATTTGAGAGGGATAAAGCAAACCAGCTCACCGAAGCTCAAAATGTTAAGTTAGCCACACACTACATAATTCTCCTAGTTACTTGAGTAAAACATCTTTGTAAATTTGTTAGAAAAGATGTAAAAGGCAGAATACTGAGATATTGGGATGCACTTTAGAATAACTATGGTGCAGAATCAAATCGCAAATGTTTTTAAATGCTTTTAAAGTTTGAAACTCTCAATTTATTCTGACTTAAGCACATTAGAAATTATAGAAACATAACCGCAGATTGTGTTGTTTAAATTTAGAAAAAAAATTGAAGGCTTTTGTACGGGCCATTTCTGAGGTTGCCATTATGTTATTCAGTAGTTAACTTACATATAGTGTAGAATACCTTGTTTTATGTTTCAACGGATGTGTCCCTCATCAGGATGCCCACGTCAAAAATGTTCCACTGAAATCATTGAACTGAACTTTCACTTATATACTTGGTTTAGAAAGGCTATGTATTGAATATTAAGGGTCTTTATCTTTCAGGTTTGCAAAAAATTTTTGCCAGGTTAGAGATATGGTGACTTACGAATTAGAATTACATCTGGCTTCAAATGACAACCCCAAATAACAGTGGCCTAAGTAAGATGCACATTTACTTATCATGTATATAACACAAACCCTCTCTCAGCCAGAGTTCAGAGCATGGAAGAATAACCATTCTAAAGCAGGAAAGGGTTTTATTCAGTGGTTTTGTTCTTCCATGTCATTAGAAAGGCAGAAGGCACTGATTGTTAACAGGATGGGAACAAAGCAGATGTGACTCAGGAAAAGAGGTCCCATCTCTGATGTCACCATGGAGACCCATGGACCATCTCCCCCCACCCCCCAGCAGTCTCAGAACACACTGCAGCTGGAAATGGGTCCCCTAAAGTTGTGGTCCAGGGGTTGGGAAGTCAGAGTAAGAAACTGGCCGTGATTGCAGTTGCTTCTGAAACTAGGCAATGAGCAATGGAACCTGCTACAGGACAACCAGGCCCTGCTGTCCTGTTGTGTCCGGCAGGAGCCACTGAAGAGAGACTGTGCGCTACTTCCAAATACCATATGAGTGCCTTTAGATTTTGGAACTGAATTCACACCCAGACTGTCTATAAGGGATCCTACAATATATAGTATTGAGCTTTTCAAACTTTTTAAACAGAAGGCAGGGTGCAATGGAGATCAAGAAAGCCAATCCAGAAAGGAATCCAAGTTCGGATGTGGGGAGTCAAACTGATGTGGGGTTCCTCAAAGTCCTGGAACACCCATGGTTCTTCCAGATTTCTGCTCTATGACCCCAGTGATCTTGCCTTTGTTCTTCTTGTGAGTCTCAGCGAGTGGGGTTGGAACCATTATGTTTACATCCCTGGCAGCAAGTGAAGGAAGGCAGCAGGAGAAAAGGCACACATGCCAGCTTTCTGCTGACGCAGTTTTTAGGAAGATGCTACCCAACACTCAGGGACATCTCACTGGCTACAACACAGGAGAGAGCCACACCTAGCTGATAAAGATGCAGAACATGAGAGAAAATGGCATCGTTATTGTAGGTTGCCATATGCTCCATCAAAAGTTGAGTTTCTATTTCAAACAAAGAAGGAATCAATCATGTTCCATGCAGTCATGAATTTGAGAGGGGACCTAACATTTTATTTATTTATTTATATTTTATTTATTATTTATTTATTTATTTATTATTTATTTATTTATTATCTGTCCTTCATCAAAGGTTCTTGTCACTTTGCATTTGCTATGTGATTTAATTATCATGATTATATCCAGTTGGTATTCAACACCTCTTAACGAATGGTGACATTTTAGGTAGGGCTGTTTAAAGTTTCATATTGGTCAAAAAAGCCTATTTCACTGTCAAAGCATGTACAAGTTGTTATATTAAAAAGTTATCTGACTTGGATATAGAACAAAGAGTCACAAGGATACAGTCTTTGATAGAAGACAGAGAACAAAGATGCACTGTTCTTTATCTTTCTCCTGCCCTGATGCGATCACATTTCGGGCAGGTCTGGGTTACTAGAGTCCTGGGCAGACAGTGAAGCCAGTAGGTTGTGGGGAGAGGTGCTTCAGTTTGTAGTAGGTTCCTTTAGATCCCCTCCACAACATTGTCTTTCTTTAAAATGGAAAACTGACTATTTTCAAGTTTATGTAAATTACTTTAAGATTACAGCTTCAAGACAAATATTTCAGTTCTATCTTCTAAGTTGATTGCTGAATAAATCTTATTTGGACATTATGAAGCTATGGCTTATTCCAACATGTTAAGCAGAGTATTACTGAATATAGAAGAGAGTGTACATGGAATAATAGTGTGTGCTTTTTTTTTTTTTTTTTTGCATCTGGTTTCTTTTTCCCTAGCTTATATTTATGAGTTTTATACATGCTGTTGTACATAGAAAATACTTTTTTCTCATTGCTCTATAAGAATAGTATTCCATTGTTAAAATGATCACAATTTCTTTCTTTCTTTTAATTTTGATATACATTGGATACTTCCAAGTTTAGAGCTATTATAAATGTGTTGTTGTTATTTATTTAGCTTTAAAAAACACACATATACTTTCTGTTGGATTATACAGTATACCTATATTCAGTGTTAGAACTATTGCTTCCACTCTAGCTATTGCATTTTATACTCCCATCAGTAGTGTTTGAGGGTTTCAGTTTCTTCTCATCCTCATCAATATAGCTATTCTTTTGTATTTTTCATTTGAGCCATATTTTCTATTCACCATTATTTTCCATATGTAGTTCTTGCCAAAGCAAATGGTCTCCATTTCACATAAAAATGTTGCACCAGTCAAAACTCTAAAATGGGAGAAACAAACAAGCTAATTAACACTAATGAGAATGAAGGTCCTGACATAGTGACAGATATGTGTGATTTTAGGTGCCAAGGTAACAAAAGAGGTTCAGTTAGATTATTAAAATTTCAGGTATCAAAGATTTCAAGCAGGGCTAGTTGGACAAAAAGAACGTTCAAGTGATCTCTGATAAGAGGACCATTATTACCATTTTTCAACTACCTAACATATTTTATTTTTATCAAATTAGAGCTGGTTGTTTTGAATATCATAATAAGGTTTTAAGAATGTTTTTAACTATTGATACTAACAGCATAGTTAGAGTCTCTTCAGGGATATCTGCTCTCCTTTTCTGCTCAATAGGCCTTATTCTGTGAATATCTGCACAAGGGAATTCATCGCTTTTCTCTGTCCCATTGGGTTACTCCCTTGGTTGAATGTAGCCAGTATTGTTGAAAAGGCATCATCCTGGTGAAACAGTGTTCCTCTTGAGGACCTAGATTACCTGTAAACCTAAATTTGACAAATATGAAGTAGTTTTTGAAGTAAAACAACCCACACATTACTAGGGTGCCTACATGAAGCTATACAACATACCACACACACATCTGAAGATAACCTGGCAAAATCTCACAAAACCTAAAAGACAATAGAGGTCTAAAAATCCCCAGGGGGAAAATAAATAAAAATAAGATAAACAAATAAATAAAAATCTTCCAGGGTATAGGATGCAAAAACAAGTAATTGTGAGGAAAATTGCTGTCAGATTAATCAGTATCAAACCAGAGTAATGAAACAATGGAGCAATATATTTGCACGTGAATCAAAATGATTCTGAGCCTAGATTTCTTTATCCAATCAAATTTTTATCGGAGCGTAGAAGTGAATCCATCTTAATCATATAAAAACAGAAACTGTAATTCCCATCTATATTTTCTAAGAATATACAAAATTTATTCCAGCAAAAGGAGAAAAATAAATCTATGAATTAAGTAAACATGGAATTTAAGGAACAGTGAAATCATTTCAGGAGGAGAAAAGAAAGAAAGTACAAGGATGATATCAAAGCTTATAACCTGACAGAGATTTATTCAATTAGGATAAGAATCTGAAAGATTCCCAGATTATCTTCCAAAAAATAGTGGATCACCCTCAGTGTCAACTATTGGACTTTCATAGACACTTTTGAAACAAAACAACACCAGATTTTGAAAATAATAGATTGTAAAATTTACACCAGGTGGACAACAAACTTAATATTTGGGGAAAGGTAATCACAATTTAGAAGTGAGAACAATTTAGACATGAATGAAGACTTGTCAAGATTGCTGAGTCAAATCCATTCAGTTACTGACTGGATTAAGGTGATAGGACCCCATTCTATCTGCCTATCAAAGGAAAAGGGTTAACATCCTCTGCATGGAGAAAGCACATCTAGGGCTTCTACAAGTTTCCGTCACAACTCAGTGAAAACTAGCCAAGCATATCACAAGACTGCATCAAATAAAAGAAAATTTAATAAATACAGCAAATTATAGAAATAAATATAAAGATAACTTGATATTGATAATGAGTTATCAAGCAAGGACTTCTTCATGATTATGATTAATCTGTTCAAGAAAAGAGAAGAAAGAGAAACATGATAAATGGTTAGATAATTTCAGTTACAATTTTGAATTTATGAAAATCAAATTGAAATACTGGAACCAATAAATACACAATTGAATTGAAACGTATTAGATGAATCTAAAAGTGGATTAGACACACCAAACAATAGTGTTCATAAACTGGAAAATGATCAATAAGATATAAAAATGGTGGTGAACAAGTATATGAAAATGTACTCAACTTCTGAAATCATCAGAGAAATTCAAATCAAAACCACAGTGAGATACCTCACATCTATTAAGACAGTTATCATGAAAACCCAAGAGACAACAAGTGTTAATGAAAGTGTGGCAAAAAGGAAACCCTTGTACATTGTTGATGAGAATGTAAGTTGATGTAGCCATTATGGACAGGAGTAAGGATATTCCTCAAAAGATTGAAAAGAAAACTGATGATTCAGCTCTCCCATTTCTGAGTGTATATCCAAAGGAAAAGAAATCAGGAATTAAAGAATTATCTATGCCCCATATTCATTTCAGTATTGTTCATAATAGCCAACAACCTAAATGTCTGTCCATGAATGAATGGATTAAGAAAATGTGATTATTAAAGCAAGCACACACAATATCTATCTATCTATCTATCTATCTATCATCTATTTATCTATCTAACACCATCTATCTATTTAGTGGAATATATGCAAGCTTAAAATAAAAGGAAGATTCTAGCATTTTTAACAACATGGATGAAACCAGAGGACATTAGGCCAAGTGAAATAAGCCAGATGCAGAAAGACAAATACTGCATGATCTCACTTATATGTAGAATCTATAAAAAGTTGAACTCATAAAAACAGGGAATAAAACAGTGGTTTCCAGGACCTGCTGGGTAGAGAAAATGGGGAGATATTGGTTAAGAGGTACAGAGCTTCAGTTATGCAAGATGAATAAGCTCTGGAGATCTAATGTACTATAATGTGATTATAGTTAACAATATTGTTATGTATACTTGAACCTTGCTAAGAGGGTAGATTGTAAATATTCTCATCACACACACATACACACACACACGCACACACACACATGAGAAAGGTAACCATGTGAGGTGATTAATACAGCTTAAGCTTAAGTAGCATGGTTGTGGTAGTAAACATTTAACAATGTTTACATGTATATTATATATATAAAATATATAATGTATATTTGATATATGTAAATATGTAAACATTTAATAATTTTCACATATATCAAATCATTAAGTTGTACACATTAAATATGTACACTTTTGAAATGTCAACTATACCTCAACAAAGCTGGAAAAAAAATATTCAAACTTAAACCCAAAGTAACAAAATGATGAAAGAAAACAATTGAAGAGGCAAATGGAAAAAAAAAAAAGAAAACTTACATCATAAGTGTAATTGAAGTCTCAAAAAGAGAGGAAAGACAGATTATTTAAGGAAATAACAAGACCTAAATTAAATCTATGACTGAAGATAGGATTAACCTAGTTGAAGGATTTGATTAATGTTAGATAAAGATGCTGCCTCATACAATGTGGGATGAACCAGCAAAATAAAATATATCTTTATTGGTGAGAGCAAATCACCAATAAAGATATATTGAAAATTATAAGTCTCTGTTGTCAAGTCCTAAACATATGTGAACTCTAGAAAGAAAATAAATCTTTCACATGTTCTACTGGTCTTTTTTGTTTGTTTTTGAAAACTCAATACTTTTTGTTTAAAGATTTATTTACTTTATAAAGAGGTATATATAGAGAGAGAACGCAAGCACAAGTTGGGGGAAGGGCAGAGGGAGAGAGAGGATCCTTAAGCAAACTCCTTGCTGAACCCAGAGCCTGATGTAGGGCTCATTCCCAGCACCCAAAGATCATGACCAGAGCCAAAATCAAAAGTCAGATGAAAAACTGACTAAGCCATACAGGCGCCCCTGAAAACTCAGTAACTTAAAGTTGAATTTCCCCAAACTGATTTATAACCTTATAATACCAATAATACTCTAAACAGATTATTTTGTGGAAATCAACAAACTGATATTACTGATATTAAAATTATGTGGAAATGGAAAGACCAAGAATAACCCAAGTAAAAATAATAAGGAATAATATTAGCACAAATACTGAGAAATTAGTAAAATGGAACAGTTATATGAGGCCATAAGACTGAGTTCAAGCCAACGGAATAAGGGCAGAGATAATAGTTGCCATTTGCAGGCCTAGCCTCTAAGTTCTCTCACAAGATCCTACAATAAATTCTCATCCTTGATTGGCCACCTGGACTCAGAACAGCAGAATAATTTAAGGCCAATAGAATGGTTGTGTCACTAGGAAGAGAGAGCTGGGGTCTGCAGAGGATCATGTGAAGAAGACACTTGTAAGCATCGACCTTCATCCAAGAGTGACATAAGAAAGAACTGAAATGTTGTTTCAGGCAGCGCAATTTTGGAAACATTTCTCTCAAATAGCTAGTGCACCCTGACCGATACTCTAAGATCTGTTCACAAGCAAGGCAGCTGTTGCCTGGACCCCTCTTTCATTGGGGGAATCTCTGTCCACAATTTCATGCATTGGATGTTGTATTTCTTGTTCTTCAGTAGGACGGCATCTTACTGGCTTCAATTCTCTGATTCAAGTCCCAGGTCTGGCACCATGGCTTCAAACATTAATTGCTGTTATGTTACTCTGTTTTACTCTGTTGTATATTAGGTGTACACACCTGTTTATCTCCTTTTTGAATGTTATGTTTTTGAAATAAGTATTTTATATAAATATATGTATCATTGATATACATTGGTGACTTCTGCATGATCTCACCATTATCCCAAAGTCTTTAACATTCACAGTTTTCTAAGTCATCTCGAAAGTTCTTTTGTAACATGGTTCCAAGTATAAATTTAATCCAAATTAGAATATGTTCTTACTTACTAATAATAAGATGGATTCAGGTGAGTTTAAACAGACAAGGGATTCAGAAATGGGCATAAGGTAAATTATAGAATTATAGACAGAGTAGATTAAGAGGCTTGAGTTTAAGCTTTCAGACATAATGCCCAAATCAAGTCATACATATGTTGATGTTACCACCACTCACTCTGGCTGTTCACAAAATGCCAGAAAATTATCTCCATTGCAATTGCTTCCATGCAATATATGCTACCAGTTATCCTTTAGGAGCCTTATCTCAGAACCAGGGAAAACCCAGAGCATCAGTTACCACCACCATAGACCAGTTCTACATAAAGCCTTCCTCTCCATGTTGTTCACATTCAAATAAGTGTACCTGATGTAATAGGTTGCCATAACATATCTACATAGTTGCTGTAAAGGGGGCTGGGAAATGTAATCGAACTGATGAAGAGAAAAAAGACGGGGTGCTTAGATCATTGTCCTCTCCTTCAATTTATCTATAAAGCTTTTGTTTGTTTTCTTTTTATTTGAAAAGCTTAATTGAGGTTCAGAAAAATCTTCTCTCGCTTGTTGCATGTGTGTCTACTCTGTTGTCATCAACACCATCATGGCCATTATTCATGCAGGTGTGCATGTCTCCTGTCACAGAAACAAAGCAGATTTGTGTTCTGATTGCTGAAATGAATTCTAAAGAGCTTCAGGCAATCGATTGCCATTTTCGTTATTATTATTACCATTATTTGACTTCTCTGAGTTCACACCTGGGTTTCTGAAATATCGTTAATGTTGGGAATCCCACTGTCGATGAAAGATAAAAATCACAACTCTATACCTCATAGGATCTGTCCTCGCCCACCATAAAGGACAGGGAGATTCAGCCTTCATGTTTACTTTTCTTCTAAGAGGAGGATGGGCAACTCAAGTGGGATCAACCTTGACCTTTGCCCAGGTTCAACAGATCACAGTTATTAAGGAGCACTTTCTGGGAGCAGGGACAACTCCTCGTCCCCATGCTCTTACCCTGTTCTGCTGATTCCCCTTGGGGACCTCACTGGGAAGTTGATCCCTACCAATTGCTTCAGCAGGGGCATTGACACAATCACTCACCCTTATTCAGGATCCCAAATCTGGGTCTTTTGTCATCTGATTTAGACAAAGTCTCCTTGAGAAGATGCATGAAGATAATGTCCCCCTTCTAGAAATCTCTTCTAGTCCTACTGCTGATCTCTATATATGAAGACTCTATATATTTTTATTTGATAAATGTAGTATATAAAAAATTCCACATTTTTACAAAAAAAAACCTTCTAAAACTGTCTTAAAAATATTATAGTACTACGTAAAAATATAAATCTAAATATGTTTATTGAGTTTTCTTTTTAATTAAAGGTATTGGAGGGGCGCCTGGGTGGCTCAGTGGGTTGAGCCTCTGCCTTTGGCCCAGATCATGATCTCAGGGTCCTGGGATCGAGCCCCGCATCGGGCTCTCTGCTCATCAGGGAGCCTGCTTCCCCCCTCTCTATCTGCCTGCCTCTCTGCCTACTTGTGATCTCTCTCTATATATATCAAATAAATAAATAAAAATCTAAAAAAAAAGGTATTGGAAATAATCTATACATAAAGAATAAGTAATTATTTTAAGAAAGTCTGATAGAACCCTATTGGTTCAATTTAAAACTATGTTCAAGGAAAATGCATTGAATGTTTGGAGAAATGTTATACTGTAACTTTAACTGTAAAGTCAAAATGAAAAATGGTATGCACGCTATCTTTGAAGAGATGCACCATATGTTTTTCTGACTTGAAATGCTTTTTTTCTTGTCTTCTTTGGCACCTTGTCTCCTGATTTCCCTTCCAAAATCAGGCCTCCTATTTCTCTCTTCTCTCTCAAAGTGCTCCCTCTCTTACCTGATCTTTAAGTGATGGTGGTTCGTGTGGAGCTCAGCCCTTCCCTCACTCACATTCTCCCAACAGGCGAAACCTAATATCACCCATATCTCCCACTCTCCTTTTGAGAAGGGGGAGCTTAAATAAATCTCCCTTTAATCAGTTAGTCTTCAATTGAAGGGACATGAACTGAATCATTTGGACCTTGTGACAGTTGGGGGAAGCAGGTCACCATGAGTGTCATAGAATAACAGGTTTCTCACAGAATTTCACCATTATGCAATGGCAGAGACAGTGGAGATGTGTCTGTGGAAAGCTGCTGCCTCCGCTTGCAGTGATGAGCCTGAAAGGGGGGTAGGACTCAGGGCCAGCAGTCAGGAAGAAGAGGTAGGTACAGAGACCAGAGAGCGAGCACATGCTGGAAGCTGGGGCAAGAAGCAGAGTCTATCGGCCTTCGTCATTTGTAGTATCAGTTATGTGTAGGGTTTGCAGGCTTAGCTATTCAGGGTCACAGGAAAGATAAAATAAGAGACCCAGAGCGGGTGCCGTTTCTGTGAGGTGAGCCATCAGACATGTCTGGTGCTCTGCAATGGTTTTTAGAGCGCACACAAAATGTCTGTGCTTTATCTTCTGCCCTGTGAGTTTCTTCCACATTTCAATCAGGGCCAAAACCACCACCTAGAACCATGCAAGGGAGGAGTTCTGGGAAACATAGTCCCAGCCAAGCTCAGCTCACATAGTCCAGAGCCACCACAGCCTTCAAATGTTACATGATATTGGGATATAAATCATATTCTGTATAATAAGGGAAGTATAAAGAAATAGACTGTTTTCAAACCAAGAAGCTAAACAATGAATTCATTCACTGACTGAACAGGGCAAGATAAAATAAGATTAAATATGACAGGGCTCTGTTCTTTGTCATCAGCAACAGTTTTCTCTGCTGTGTTCCTTGATACTGTGTACAAAGAGATAAGGAGTATTGGCTTGTCAAAACTGAGGGACTCAGGGCCTGTCTCTCTTCTTTTAAAATGAAACCCAGAATCTTTGTAAGAATGTCAAAGCTATAAAGTGTGGTTTAGATAACTGTAGCAGTCTTAAAACACAGCTCATCGTGGGTAGAGTGATCATTCATAAATTATACACGTTGACCTCACTTTGTTCTAATTAGACACCCAGGAAACTCACTATTAGATTCCTTCCTTCCATCCCATATTGCATGGCCCTTAGGAGTTTAGATTCCTGTGCTGGACTGCCTGTGCTGGAATCCTGGCTTCATCACAGATTCAGCCCTGTGAACTTGAGCGATTTTCTAAGACCTGAATTTCCTAATATGTAAAATTGTAATAAGCATCGCATTTGTTCTGTTGGGTTGCTGTGAGGATGGAATGGGTTAAAGATGTAAATCAGCAGAAGAAGGAGACCCTGGTCTACAAGAAGTCCTCACTGAGTGGTGACTTTTATTTTAACTCTCGAACTTGAACTGAACCCTCTCTGCCACTCACTATGAGAGCCCGGCGGACCTATTCAACTACTGTCTCTGCATTCCAGGACATTTTTAGCAACACTGAATTAAATAAAAGTGCTTTGGACAGCTCTGAGCCAATTTGTAGTGGTGTGTCTCTTTGACCTTAGGCAACCTTGTCCAATCTTATGGTTTAATTACTATAAACAGTCTGAAAATTCCCTAATGTACTTTTCCATTTTGAACTCTGGACTTAAAATGGTCCCAAATGCTTTCATCTGGAAGTCTCAGCACCACCTCGATTGCAGTATTTCCAAAATAAAAGTCACAACTGGCACTGCCATACACAGTGTTTTTTTTTTCTTTTCTTTCCCTAGTTCAGTAAATCGCATGACCCAGTCGCTTCTTCGAGGTACCAGGATGCAAGCAGTCACTTGCTCTGCTGCAACCACCTTGCCCTTGTTTCTGTGTTTATTTTCCCAACCAAAATACAGTTTGCTCTAAATCTTCTTCTCCTTATTGCACATGATACTGACTTGCAAATAAATTATATATAATAATGAAGCTTGTCACCATAGCTTTCATCCCTGTGTTTATGATGCTCATGTGTAAAAATATCTGATCTTGTCACCCACCTACTAGTAATGCTGCAGTGACTTCTCCTTTGTAGAGTAATGAAGATAATACTCATTGAGATCCGTGTTTCCCTATGTGATATGGCTCCTATATCCAGCCCTCCAGACTCATTGCACAACATAAATTCTCTTTCTGTGTGTTGCAACAACTCTGTTGTTCCCCCTACAGCACGTGTCCCCTGCCCTCCTAGGGATCCAGGATCCACTTGTTCACGCTTCAGATCTCAGGCAACTGTCCTTCCTCAGAAACGAGGTTAATGATTATCTGTTCCTCACACTACATCAAATCCCCACCTTAGGTATTTACATAGATCACTGATCTCTCCATTACACTCTTATCAATGCTGCCCTTTAATACAGCATGTGATTATCCACCACGACCAAGTGGGATTTATTCCAGGGCTGCAAGGTTGGTTCAACATCCGTAAATCAATCAATGTGATACAACACATTAATAAAAGAAAGAACAAGAACCACATGATACTCTCAATAGATGCTGAAAAAGCATTTGACATAGTACAGCATCCCTTCCTGATCAAAACTCTTCAAAGTGTTGGGATAGAGGGCACATACCTCAATATTATCAAAGCCATCTATGAAAAACCCACCGCAAATATCATTCTCCATGGAGAAAAACTGAAAGCTTTTCCGTTAAGATCAGGAACACGGCAGGGATGTCCATTATCACCACTGCTATTCAACATAGTACTAGAAGTCCTAGCCTCAGCAATCAGACAACAAAAAGAAATTAAAGGCATCCAAATCGGCAACGAAGAAGTCAAACTCTCACTCTTTGCAGATGATATGATACTCTATGTGGAAAACCCAAAAGACTCCACTCCAAAACTGCTAGAACTTGTACAGGAATTTAGTAAAGTGTCAGGATATAAAATCAATGCACAGAAATCAGTTGCATTTCTCTACACCAACAACAAGACAGAAGAAAGAGAAATTAAGGAGTCCATCCCATTCACAATTGCACCCAAAACTATAAGATACCTAGGAATAAACCTAACCAAAGAGGCTAAAAATCTATACTCAGAAAACTATAAAGTACTCATGAAAGAAATTGAGGAAGACACAAAGAAATGGAAAAATGTTCCATGCTC
>PISX010012732.1:0-50000 GCA_004024625.1 Mellivora capensis
ATCATGCTTAGTGAAATAAGTCAATCAGAGAAAGACAACTATCATATGATATCCCTGATATGAGGAAGTGGAGATGCAACATGGGGGACTAGGGGAGTAGAAAAAGAAGAAAAGAAACAAGATGGGATTGGGAGGGAGACAAACCATAAGTGACTCTTAATCTCACAAAACAAACTGAGGGTTGCTGGGGGGAGGGGGTTGGGAAAGGGAGGTGGGGTAACGGACATTGGGGAGGGTATGTGCTATGGTTAGTGCTGTGAAGTGTGTAAACCTGGCGATTCACAGACATGTACCCCTGGGGATAAAAATATGTTTATAAAAAATAAAAATTTAAAATAGCCCCCCAAAAAAAAGTTAACAAAAAATTAAAAAAAATAAATTCCTTGAAGCATACAACCTACCAAGACTAAATCTGAAAGAAACAAAATCTGAACAGAACAATAACAATTAAGGAGACTGAATCAGTAATAAAAAACCTCCCAACAAAGAAAAGCCCAGGACTAGATGGCTTCACTGCTGAATTCTACCGAACATTGAAAAATTGATACCAATCCTTCTCAAACTCTTCCAAAAAACTGAACAGAGGGGAATACTTTCAACTCATTTTACAAGGCCAGCATTACCCTGATACCAAAGCCAGATAAGGACACTACAAGAGAAGAAAATTAGAGTCACTACCCCCAATGAACATGGATGCAAAAATTCTCAACAAAATACTAGCTAATCACATTGGAAGCACATTAAAAGGATCAAACACCATGAACAAGTTGAGATTTATTCCTGGGATGCAAGGACAGTTCAACATACACAAATCAATAAATATAATATACCACATTATTAGAATAAAAGATGAAATTCATCTCATCCTCTCAATACATGCAGAAGAAACATTTGAGAAAATTCAAATTCTTTCATAATAGAAGCTCTCAACAGAATGTGTATATTAGGAACATACCTCAACATAATAAAGCTACATATAACAAACACAACTAACATAATACTCAGTGATGAAAAGCTGAAAGCTCTTCCTCTAAAACCAAGAACAGTACAAGGGTGCCCACTCTCACCATTCCTATTCAATATAGTCATAGATCCTAGCCAGAGTAATTAGGCAACAAAAAAAGGGGGGGTGGGAGGGCATCCAAATTGGAAAAGGAAAAAAGTCAAATAGTCTCTGTTTGATGACGGAATGACTGTATATATAGAAAACCCTAAAGATTCAACCAAAACACTGTTAAACTAATAAATTAATTCTGTAATGATGCAGAACAAAATAAGAATACAAAAATCAGTTGCATTTCATTGCAAACAAATTATCTGAAAGAAAAATAAAGAAAATGATTCCATTTACAATAGTATCAAAAATAATAAGATACTTAGAAATGAATTTAACCAAGGAGATGAAAGATATATACACTGAAAAATGTGAGACACTGATGAAACAAATGGAATGTTACACTGTGTTCATGGATTGGAAAAATTAATATTGTTAAAATGTCCATATTACCCAAAGCCATCCATAGATTCAAAGTAACCCCTACCAAAATCCTAATTTTTTACAGAAATAGAAAAAACAATCCTAAAATTTGTAGAGAACAAAAAAAGATTCCAAATAGAGAAATCTTGAGAAAGAACAAACTGGAGGCATCACACTTTTGATTCCAAACTATAATCCAAAACAACAGTGATAAAACAGTATGGTACTAGCATAAAAACAGACATATCGACCAATAGAACAAAACTGACAACTCGGGAATAAAACCATGCATATAAGGTCAACTGATATTTAATAAAGGAGCTAAGAGTACTAAATTGTGAGAGTTCAGTCTTTTCAATGAATCATGCTGGGAAAACAGGATATCAATATGTAAAAAATAAAATTGGACCCCTGTTTTACAACACTCACAAAAATTAACTCAAAATGGAGCCAAGACTTAAGACTGGAATGTAAAACTCCTAGAAAAAAACACAGGGAAAAGGCTCCTTGACATTGGTCTTGGTAATGATTTTTTTATATGACACCAAAAGAGCAAGAAAAGATTTTTTTATATGACACCAAAAGAGCAAGAAAGAAAAGCAAAAATAAACAAGTGGGATGATATCAAAAGAAATAGTATCTTCGCAGCAAAGGAAAAATCAACAAAAAAGAGGTAACCTACAGAATGGGATAATTTGCAAGCCATATATATATATGATAAGGGGTTAATGTTCAAAATATATAAGGAATTCATAAAACTTAATAACACAAAAAATATAATCCAATTTTTAAATGGGCAAAGGACCTGAAGATATATAAATGGCTGACCTGGAAAGATGTTCAACATCACTAGTCATCAGGGAAGTGAAAGGCAAAACCATGAGTTATCACCTGAGACCTGTTAGAATGGCTATTATCAAAAAAACAAGTGATAACAAATGCTGGCCAGGATGTGGAAACCCTGGTGCACTGCTGGTGGGAATGTGAACTGGTGCAGCCACTGTGAAAAACAGAAAGGAGGTTTCTCAAAAAATTAAAAATAAAACTACCAACGATCCAGCAATCCTACTTCGGGGTATATTTCTGATATAAATGAAATCACAATCTCGAAGAGATATCTGCATTCCCATGTTCACTGCAACATTATTTACAATAGTCAAGACATGGAAATAAGTGTCCACCAACAGATGAATGAACAAACAACAACAAAACAGTGCGTTATTATTCAGCTACAGAAAAGAAATTCTGCCATTCACAGCAGCATGGCTGGAATTTGGAATCACATTACACTATATGATAAGAGAAAGACAAATACTGTACTAAAATAAAAAAGCCAAACTCATAGAAACAGAGAGTAGAATAGTAATTGCCCTAGTGGTTAGGAAAATAAAGAGATGTTGGTCAAAGGCTATAAACTTCCAGTTACAGACAAATAAGATTTGGAGGATCTAATATAAAGCATAGTGACTATAACTAACAATACTGTATTACATACTTGAAAGTTGCTAAGAGAGTACATCTTAGATGTTCTCACAACAAAAGAAAAATGGTAATTATGTGAAGTGATGGTGTGTTAACTAACCTTACTGTGATAATTATTTCACAATATATACATGTATCAAATTATCACATTGTATACTTTAAACTTATGTAATTACATGACATGTCTATTGTATCTCAATAAAGTTGGGGAAGATTTTACTATGAAGCTATAGTAATCAAGACAATATGGTACTCACATAAGGACAGACATATATATAAATGAAATAGAGTTGACAATACAGAAATAATTCCTTACATTTATGACCAATTGATTTAGCAAAGGTCCCTGATCAATACAGAGGTGGGGGAGGGAGGAAATGGTGCTGAAATAACTAAATATCCACATGCAAAAGAACGAAGTTACACCTTCACCTCACAAAATATGCAAATACTAACTTAACACTGTTCATAGACTTAAAGGAATTGCTAAAACTATAAAACTCTTCGCTGAAATCTTCAGAATAAATCTCTTTTACTTGGATTTGGCAACGGTTTTTTGGAAATGACACCAAAAGCACAAACAACAAAAGAAAAAATACACAAATCATACTTTATTAAAATTAAATGTCTTGTGCATCAAAATACCCTATCAATAGACTAACTGTAGTGGTCATTTCACCATATATATATATATTGAATCATTATGTTACACAACTGAAACTAATATATGGTTATATGTCAATTATACATCAAGTTTTTAAAAGCCCACTATCAAAAGAGTGAAGAGACAATCCTCAGAAAGGGAAGAAAATATTTACAAATCTACACCTGATAAATGTCTTGTATGAAGAATATATAAAAGACTCACAAATCAACCATTAAAAGACAAATAAACCAAGCAAAGGATATGAATAAGCATTTCCCTAAGGAAGATATTCTCCCAAGGAAAGGTCAACATCATCAGTTATCCTGAAAATGGAAATCAAGACCAGGAGATACCACTTCACATCTACCAGAATTGCTAAAATAAAAAAGACAAACAATAACAAACAATAACAAGTGTCGGCAAGGAACTGGAACACTTATACATTGTTCCTGGAATTGTAAAATGATGCAGCCACTCTGGAAAAACACTTTGGCAGTCCCTCAAAAAGTTAAATAGTGTTTCCATATGATCCAGAAATTATATCCCTAGATACTTACCCAAGAGAATTGAAAATTTATGACCCCACAAAAACTTGTACGCAAATGTTCATAACACCATAATTGATAATAAATCATATCCATACAATGGAATATTATCCACCCATAAAAAGGACTGAAATATCAATATATGTTACCAGTATTTCAGTAAAGAACACTGAACACATTTGGCTAAGTGAAAGAAGCCAATTACGAAAGGCTTCTTTTATATTGTATGATTTTTTATTAAATGGTGAGAATAGGCAAATCCACAGGGAAAGAAAGCAGATTAATAGCTGTCAGCAGCTGGGGGTTTCTTACTGAGGTGCCAAAAAAGTTCTGTAATAAGATGGCAGTGATGGTTGCACAATCTACAAACACAATAATAAACCACTGAATAGTACATTTAAAAAAAAACTTCTCATATAGCTTATCACATGCCATGACATATGTTAAAATCTACTTGGAGATTATGGGAAGATAGCAATATGTTGTGTCAGTAAAGATAGAATAACTACTATGTGTAATAAAAATTAGTTTCTTAATAACACATAAATTTCCTCTATTAAAAATATCATAACATCTTTTTAACCTAAAGCACTACTAATGCTGAATTTGCCTTATTAAATGATAATCTGTTTCATTTTTACTATCTAGATCTCTTCAGAGAACATTTTTAGAAAAACAAATTTTCATCTTGAGCTTATTATCCTTGTTAATTGCCGAACTAAATGCACGCTCGTGTCTCTAAGTGTGTATACAAGCATAGAACAAAAAAAGAAATTCAGTCCATTAGTATCATCTTTTTATCTTAAAACTTATCATTTTCACCGTTTTTCAGGTATTTTCTCAAGTAATGAGTTTGTTTTGGAGTTGTATGGACATATCACTGACTTTTAAAAGAAATGTGATCCTTAGACAAAGGGCTCCACGATTTCTCTCAAACAGTTCTACATCACAGAAGAACCAGGCTGAGGGTACAGTCTACATCTGGATAGTTTCCATAATGCATTCTAATATTTTCATCAATAACCTCTTTTAATCTTGGTTATTTGTCTGATGTGAAAACCAAGCCTAAGCATATCAGTATTCACTCAAAATTCTTGGCAGTGAGTTTAGATTCAATACACACTGCCCAAAAGAAGAAAAGAATAAAAAGGAAATGCAGAAACTGGCATTCTTGCAGCTAAGACAATGGGGGAAAATTTACTACTGAAAGGAATAAAGAGAAAGGTACTATTGATGGTCATCAAGTGGTTGTCATTCTCAATGCTGGCCCACTGAATGATGTCCAATCTGCACTGAGAATCTTGAGGGTTTGGGCTCCTTTAGCTCTTCAAAACAATGACATCATCCCACAAGAGGCGGAAAGGAAATGCCTTCCATGAAATTATAGCCTTTTATTCAATAGCATAAAACTAAGTCAATATTACTGTGATGGTTTTGTTGTAGCTACTAGTACTAACTTGCATTTTGACCGTGGCATGTTCAAAGCACTTATACATTATTTAATTTTATTATCACAGTCATCATCTAATGTCAGAAGAGATTAGGTATTATTAGCATCACTGTCCACATAAATAAATTGAAATACAGATATAACTTCTTGGTTTTGCAACCTGTTCACAGGCTCCCACATCTTTCTTTCCTAAAGCCGTTTCTTTGTAAAAACATCATAAAAACATGTGGAACATAAACCAGTGACATGATGTAACCTAGTCTTTAATAAACATTTACGTATTTTCAGACTAGTTCCTAAGAACAATTTATACCTGCTAAGAATAACAAAGAAGAATGCAAAAAACCTTTAAGTCCAAATATATTTTGTCACATGGAGTGCCCTGAACACTCAATACCAGATGCTTAAGAAAGTTCAAAAGAAAAGAGCCAGTATTCAGCACCAGCTACGGAAAGCCTCTTCTTCAGTTTGTGTGTACACCCGTCTCTTAGAGAATACTGACTGTGTGAGACACGGTGCACCAGAGATTACCTGTGCATTTCTGCATGAAAAGGATCTAAGCTGTGACAAGATGTTATTGATGCATTTAACCACATTTATAAAGAAATTACTCTAAAAGTTTTGGAGAATGAGAGTAAGAGGCTGATGTTTCAAGTCTCCTTTTAGGATGAATTTTATTAAGGGAACAAATAAACTATGTATGCATATCATTTTTTTGCAATTATCATTGTTAAGTAAATATTTAATATTAAACTCTATGTCAGGTTTATTCTTGGCACTGAAGATACAGCCTTAAACAAGAACTAGAAGGCCTTTGCCCTGAAGGAGCTTATTTTACAGTAAATGGAAATGGACAATAAGCAAATACAAGAAATAAAAGACTACTGGAGAGTGGATACTTATAAAGAGAGAAAACCAATACAGGGCAATGCAAGGAAATATTTGAGTAGTTATATTTGATTGGATAGTCAGGGAAATCCTCTGCAGAAGGTGTTATTTAAGCTGATATTTAAATTATCAGAAGAAACAAATTGACCAAAGATGTGGAAAGACCACCACAGTGTTCTAAAATGAAATGAGCTTGTAGCTTTTCTAGAAATAGTCTTTGGGTTGCTTTTCTTAGTTAATCTCCTCCCCCATCATCTTTTTATGTGTAAACTCAGCCTTTGTTGGAAGCAATCTGTGACAAAGTTGGACCATTTTCCTTAGAAAATAAAAATAAATACGTAGGTAAGTTTTTTTAATTAAAAAATGGAATGAGCCTGAGTTGGTGAAAAACAAAAAGAAGTCCATTGTGGCTAAATAACAGGGGTTACCAGATGGTGTTGGAGAGTAGGCATGAGCCAGATTACAATGGGATGTTGGTAAACCAGAATAAGAATTTATTCATGTGCTGAAAGGAAAGGTCTAGCACAAAAGAAGAAATTGATGATGATGGGCAGAGGAGCATCATAAACTAACAACATAATATTAGTTTTTTACTGGCTCCTCTTTTGCTTTATGTGCTGTTTGAGGGTGACTTAACAGGAGTACAAGTATAATCACCCTATAAAAATAAAAATGGTGAAGTCTCCCAGTAAAGACAGCTTCATTAGTCTGACTTTGAAGCAAACTCTCTGCTCCAGACAATGAGCGATTATACATAAAGATGGAAATAGAAATACATAAAACTTTTATCTCAAAATCAAGATAAATATCTCTTGGATGACAAGGGAGAAAAATATAAAGTAGTCAGCTCAGCTGAAACCATGAGGTATAGACCTCTAAGTCTGAAAAAGACAGTGACAGCCTGCAGGGAAAAAGAGACAGGAACCAGGTTATTACTTGGGCCAAGAGGCTTTGGTGAAGCTCTCTCCCTTTTTGGATAAAGGTTCCACCAATTGTCTAGAGTAGTGGGTCTACACTGGAGGTACTTTTGCCCCCCAGGGAACATTAGGTAACGGCAGGAAACATTTTGGTTATCAGAACTGGAGATCTAAAGATGCTATTCATGGGGCATCTGAGTGGCTGAGTGGCTGAGTGGCTCAGTCAGTTGAGCAGTTAGTTCTTGGTTTCGGTGCAGGTCACAATCCTGCAGTCATGAGATCAAGGCCCATGCAGGGCTTGGCACTCATCATGGAGTCTGCTTCAGATTCTCTCCCTCTCCCTCCAGCACATGCTCTCTCTCAAATAAATAAATAAATGAAATCTTAAAAAAAAAAAATTCTACTCATATCTAATATAGAGAGACCAATGATTTTGCAAAACATTCTACAATTAATACACACATGCACAAAAAGACCCCCAACAACAAAGAATTGTTTAATGCAAAATGTCAATAGTTCCCATATATGAAGAATGCACTGCTGAGTGGCGAGTCTCAACAATGAGAAACCTTGGTCTAAAGGCCCACTTTTAGTCACTTAAAGTCTAGAGGCAGCAGAAAACACAGGCAAAGTCTCTCAACCAAAAACTAAAAAGCCAAATTGTCCACTGGTTCTGGCATTGGATCTTTCAGTTCTCCAATATCACTTAGAAGCAGAGCTACATGATAAATAATGTGACCTGCTTACAGATTGCAGTCCTGAAAGGCAAGTACTAAACCCACTGTAATGGAAGAGTGGGAACAGAGGAGTGAAGAAAATGACCTTTTCAATCAAAATACCAAAACATGTGAAGAAATGCTAAGAAAGATAGAAAGCAAAACTAACAATCAGAACATAAACACATTTAAGATATAATTAGTTTTTTAAGGAAAACTAACAAAGATTTTTAAAGGGTACTTACAATTATAACAGGGATTACAAATATAATTATCAAAAAGAAACAAAGACAGAAAAAAATAAAACAAGAAGTTGAAATACAACAAAAATTCGTGAAGTGGATTTTACTGGACTAGACATAGTCAAAGAGAACCAGACTATACTTGCCATTAGAATTTAAACTCCATGAGGGCAGAGATCCATGGTCTTGTTCCCTCCTGTACTGAAGTCACAGTCAGCACAGTGCCTGGTCTATGGCATAGTCTTAATTAACAATTGTCAGCGAGTGAAAGAATTACTTTGACTCGAGTTTTGTGTACATGGGACCTATTCTTCTAATAAAGTAGATGAAATATTCTTCTAAAAAAAGAAAGAGAGAGAGAGAGAGAACTGGGCTATAAAAGTTGTGAAATTCATTTAGAGCACAGAAAAGGGAAACAAAAAAGAATAAAAAATATAAACAGTTAGCTAGGGAACATAAAGGATAATCTTCAGGTTCCAATATACATTGTATAAGAATTTCAGTAAAGATAAAAAAGGAAATGGCTGAAAATCAGTTATCTATAAAGAAGAGCTGAGAATTCTCCAAGACTGGAGAAAGACACACATCCTCTAATCAAAACATATTCCAAATTTCAAGTCAGATAGATAAATATAAACTTATCCATAGTTATATCACAGAATATCATATCTAGAAAAAATATAAAATCTTAAAACCAACAGAGGAGAAATTGTACAATCAAAGCAAGTGAGTTAATCTATGAGATAGTCAATGAAGATAAAATAACGCCTTTCAAATATTTGAGGAAAATGCCTGATAATTTAGAATTTAATGCTCAGTTATACTATCTTTTAAGAGAAGTGAAATAAAGACTTTTTTATACATACAAAGGCTATAAGAGTTTATCTCTCATAGACCCTCCCTAAAATATATATTAAGTGATAGTTTTCTGGAAGAAGAACATGAAGGAAGATCCTTGGGATCCAGAAGGAATGTGGAATGAAAGTAGAAAGTGCTTTTTTTTTTTTTTAATAAAAAACCATGTCACTCGCACATATTCATTCTCTGAAAAATAATTAGTATACCAGGCGCCTAGGGGGCTCAGTGGGTTAAGCCTCTGCCTTTGGCTTAGGTCATAATCCCAGGGTCCTGGGATGGAGCCCTGCGTCGGGCTCTCTGCTCAGTGGGGGAGCCTGCTTCCCCCTCTCTCTCTGTCTGCTCTCCGCCTACTTGTAATCTCTGTCTGTCAAATAAATAAATAAAATCTTAAAAAAAAAAAAGACATTATATGTTATAAGGCAATAAATAAATAAATAAATAAATGCAGGAAACACACTGGGGAATAAACAAATGGAAAACACTCACTGAAATCTTATGATCATGTATTTTGTTACAAGTTTAAAATTTTTGAATTAGTTCTTCAAATGTTGAACACAAAGGAGATCTATAAGAGTTTGGAGAAACTATACCAAGACAACAAAAAGTGAAATTTTAAATTTCAAAGATCCAAAAAGAAGTGGAAGAATAATAATCACACAATAATAGCCACATAAAGCTACTGGAAATAGCGCAATAATAGCCATTGTTTAAAATATACCAGAGGGGAGAGTGGACATAACTGAGCCAAGTGAAGGAATGAAAATAGACCAAAAATAGGCAAATAATAGCCAACATATGGTTAACTGGTATCCGAAAGAAAGGGGAGCGAAATAATAGAAGAAAACAATTTGAAGAGAAGGTTTCACAGATAAAAGACTTCAGTTATAAATTAATTCTTAGGAAATACTAATCTATAGCAATCAATAGAAAGATATACTCTAGTAAAATTATTGGATTTCAAGGATGAAAAAAGATGAATAAAGTAGGGAAAGTCTCATAAAATTTGTTGGATTTTAAAGATGAATAAAGAGTCCTTTGCTTGACCAACAAAAAAAGTCAAGCCATCAAAAAAGAGGTGACAATTTAGGCAGGCCTCAGACTTTTTTTCCATAGCAAGTCTTGATATGAAGAAACTATAAAGCAAATCCATATGAAGTCTGAAGAAAGTGTGACGTAAGACATAATTGACCGTGGCCCAAATATAAAGGTAAGAGACAAATAATTTTTTAAAGATTGCTTATAGAAAGGAATCAATAAATATAGTTGTTGGTTCATAAACCAGACACAGCGGACCAGGAGAGACTGAAGACAGAAGCAGGCCACTGCAGATGGGCAGGTGGCAGTTTTATGAGGCAAGGGAACTTATGAGGCTTAGGCAGTCAAGCAATAAGTAGCTCTCCACACCCACTGCCAGAATCTTCAGAGTTTATATACAGAGATGTTAACAGGGTTCAGATGTTCTCAAGGACTTACTGATCTTCCAAGGCCATGACCTTGAAAGGGACCCCTGGCTGTGGAAATGGTGGGCAGAGCATGCATCCAAGGATAGGGGAGGGCTGAGGAGCTTCCTATTGCTGGATTGCCCAGATCTAGCTTGAGGGTCAACCATTGGTCATGACCTCTCCATGACTTCCTCTATAGCTCATAAAATTTTTAAAAAAATTACTAAAACAAAAACGTAATCTCTGAAAATATATATACACAGAAATACAAACCTTATGAAGATAAGAATATAGGAGTGATAAAATATATCAGAATTAAGGATAAACCTATCTCATATCAATAAATACACCATATGTCTTATATATATAGTAAAATACAAGAGTATGTTAAAAGACAAGGGCAAAGTAAGATTTAATTCACTGTGAACTGAAAAGACACGCTGTTCTAATCTAGGCTTCCCTGAAAAAGGAGCTGATATAGGTAGTTAATTTGGGGAAGTAATCCAAAGGATCAGGAGTAGAGGGCTGGGATAGGTGAATCAGGGAAAGGGTGTGTCATAGAGTATATGTGAATATACCAACTGTCCCTCTAAAACATGGAAAAGGAGAATATTTATTTGTGGTCATCCATCCTCTATTAGTCATGAATTACTGCTGATGATAGTAGCTGAGTAGGTATGTAGATACTTAGCTTCACATCACAGAGGAGGTGAGAGGCTGTCAGATCACCCACACAAAGAGCCAGCTGCAGTAACAGCTGGGGTAAAAAGTGGACTCTGGGAATAGGACATAGGGCACAAGCTGTCCATGATACACACACCCAAAGGAAGTGGCTCAGATAGGTTGAAAATAAAACAACTCAGCAAAGGCTTATTGGGTATTTACATGGAAGAAAAATTCAGACAAAGTTGAATTTAGGGTAAATATTATTAAAAGGATACACTTCATAGGGAAGACCTAAAAATCACAAATTTCTTTGAACCATATAACACGTAGTCATTATCATAAAGCAAAAACTATGGAAAACACAGGAGAAAGAGACAGAAAACAAAATCAAAATAAAATTTCAGGAACAACTGGGAGTCCAAGAAATCAACGTGAAATAGGAAGAGTATTTAGAACAAAAAAATTAAATAGAAAAAAAGGAGAAAATATAAAAAAGTTACTTCAAAACAGTATATGGCCAGGTCCTATCATCAAGAAATTCTACCAAAACTTTTTTTGAAATATAACTGATATATAACATTATATTAGTTTCAGGCATAGAACATAATTATTTGATATGTGTACATATAGCAAAATGATCAACACAATAGATTTATTTAACATCCATCAAAGCACATAGTTTACAACTTTTTTCTTGTGAAAAAGAGCTTTTAAGATCTATTCTCTTAGCAAACTACAAGTACAATATTATTAACTATTATCATCATGCTGTATATTATATCCCCATGACTTATGAAGAAACAGATACCCTCAGTACTGGAAGTTCTGGAAGAGTACTACTCTTCCAGAAAAAAAAAAAATTTAAAAGGGAAAGCACCCAAATAATCTTTACTAAGCAAATGTAACAGTACCAAACCCTATTAAAAACTGAACCCACAAAAAAGGAAACTACAAATCAATTACCTTTACAAGTATTGATGTAAATGTCACAAAAATATTGGCAAATGGAATATAGGAGAATTTTCTAAAATAATAAACCACGATAAAATGTTTTATTCAAAGACTATAAAATAGATTAATATTAGGAATCTCTTCTTCTAATTCACCGTATTTATTTTCTGTTTCATGGATAGAAAAATTATACAAAACTACATAATTGCTGAAAAGGCATTACAAATTTTAACAACTATTCTTCATAAAAAATTTTTAAAACAAAATACATGGCTACTTCTGTGTATTTGTACCTATGTGCATATGTGTATTTGATAGGGAAGCATAACTAGAAAATTTCTCATTAAAGTTCTAGAGCAAAACAAGATGTTTCTTTTTCACATTTATGTTTAATATTGTTCTAGAAGAAATGACAAAAAGAAAGAAGTGAGGTATCAAAATGAAAAATGAAGGTTAAGATTTATCCCTATTTGAAGGAATTGTTTGTTCATCATTGTTATTATTAACTGGAAACTCCAAAAAGAATCAAGTGAAAAGACATTTCAAATAGCAAGATAAATTACTTAATTTCACTACGTAAAAAATAATATGTAGAAATCAAAAGTTTTCATATATAAAAACAAGTTAGCAAATATAATGGAAGAAAAACCAATAGGATCCAAAAAAATAAAATACCTAGGAAATGAATTTAACTAGAATTGAATAGGAAATCCATAGGAAGAAATCTTCAAAATGGTACTAAGGAATCACAAAAAGACAAATATATAGAATCACATTCTTGATTACAGATCAAGAAGATGTCAGTTTTCCCTGTGTTGATCTGTATTTAATGGAACTCACCCTGAAGAACACCAACAGTTTATTTTTCACAAGACAAGGTGAATCTATTATTTCTATAAAAACATTAACAAGAACATCCAGGAAAAGTCTGAAAGAGTGAGGAAGAGAAAATTGCACTAACCTATACTAAATCTTATTATAAAATTACAGTACTTAACAATGCTGATACATGAGTAGACAGATCATACAAATAGAATTGAAAGCCCAAAATTGAACCTAAGAATAACCTAATATAAGAAAAATGTTGTATTTTATTTCAATGAAAAAAGATTATTCAATAAATTGTTTTGAGATACGAGGTTTGCTTCCTCAAGTCCTACCTCACACTTACATAAAAAAATAAATTTCAGATAGATCAAAGATTCAAATATCAACCTTGTAAGAAAGCACTACGTGAAATTATGGGAGAACTTTTTTTCTAAATAATTTTGAAAGAAGATCTTTCTAGGTAAGACAAAAAGCTCAGAAACCCAAGATGTAAAAATTAATAAATTTGACTAATCAAAAGGGTTTTTGTTAAATTATCTACTAGGCAAAAAATACCATGAATTATATAAAAAAGGTAACTACAGGCTGAAATATTTGAGTCTCATTTCACAAAGGCCTAATTTCTTTTTTTTAATTGAAGTTCAATTAATTAACATATATTATTTGTTTCAGAGGTACAGGTCTGTAATTCATCACTCTTATATATAATACCCAGTGCTCATTACAGGACACACCCTCCCCAATGTCCATCACCAAGTTACCCCATCATTCCACTCCCCTCCCCTCCAGCAATCCTCAGTTTGCTATGATTAAAAATCTCTTGTAGCTTGTCTCCCTCTCCGGTTTCATCTTGTTTCATTTTTTCCTCTGTCCCCCTATGATCCTCTGCCTTTCTTAAATTCCACATATCAGTGAGATCATATGATGATTGACTTTCTCTGACTGATTTATTTCACATAGCATAACCTCTAGTTCCATCCATGTCATTAAATTACAAGATTTCTTTTTTTTTTAAGATTTTATTTATTTGTTTGTCAGAGAGAGAGAGCGCGCAAGAGAGCAAGCAAAGGCAGACAGAGTGGCAGGCAGAGGCAGAGGGAGAAGCAGGTTCCCTGCCGAGCAAGGAGCCCGATGTGGGACTCGATCCCAGGACACTGGGATCATGACCTGAGCCGAAGGCAGCATTTTTCTTATATTAGGTTATTCTTAGGTTCAATTTTGGACTTTCAATTCTATTTCTATGATCTGTCTACTCATGTATCAGCATTGTTAAGTACTGTAATTTTATAATAAGATTTAGTATAGGTTAGTGCTTAACCAACTGAGCCACCCAGGCGTCCCTGCAAGATTTCATTTTTTGATGGCTGTGTAATATTTCATTGTATACATATACCACATCTTCTTTATCAATTCAATATAAATCGATGTCAATAGAAATCTGGGTTCTTTCCATAGTTCAGCTATTGTGGACATTGCTGCTATAAACACTGGGGGATGGGTGCCCCTTTGGATCACTGTATTTGTATCTTTGGGGTAATAACCCACTAGTGCAATTGCTGGTCATAGAGTAGCTCTATATTCAACTTTTTGAGGAACCTCCATGCTGTTTTCCAGAGTGGTTGCACCAGTTTGCATTCCCACCAACAGTGTAGGAGGGTCCTCCTTTCTCTGCATCCTCACCAACACTTGTCATTTCCTGACTGGTTAATTTTAGCCATTCTAACTGGTGTGAGGTGGTGTCTCATTGTGGTTTCTATTTGTATTTCCCTGGTACCAAGTGATGTTGAGCAATTTTTCATGTATCTGTGGGAATTTGGATGTCTTCTTTGAAGAAATGTCTGCTCATGTCTTCTGCCCATTTCCTAATTGGATTGTTTGTTCTTTGGGTGTTGAGTTTCATAAATTCTTTATAGATTTTGGATACTAGCCCTTTATCTGATATGTCATTTGTAAATATCTTCTCCCAGTCTGTCAGTTATCTTTTAGTTTTATCCATTATTTCCTTTGCTGTGCAAAAGCTTTTGATCTTGATGAAGTCCCAATAGTTCATTTTTGCCTTTGTTTCCCTTGCTTTCAGAGACATGTCTAGTAAGAAGTCGCTGTACCTGAGGTTGAAGAGGTTGCTGCCTGTGTTCTCCTCAAGGATTTTGATGGATTCCTGCCTCACATTTAGGTCATTCATCCATCTGGAGTCTATTTTTGTGTATGGTGCAAGGAAATGGTCCAGTTTCATTCTTCCACATATGGCTGTCCAATTTTCCCAACACCATTTGTTGAAGAGACTGTCTTTTTTCCATTGAATATTCTTGCCTGATTTTTCGAAGATTAGTTGACCATAGAGTTAAGGGTCCATTCCTGGGTTCTTTATTCTATTCCATTGATCTATGTGTCTTGTTTTTGTGCCAGTACCATACTGTCTTGATGATGACAGCTTCGTAACAGAACTTGACACAAAGGCCTAATTTCTAATTTCTTAGAATTTCTAATTCTAATTTCTAATTTCTAAGAATAACTTGCATGCCTACAAGAAAATGATTAATAGGGGCACCTGGGTGGCTCATCTGGTTAAGCATCTGCCTTTAGCTCAAGTCCTGATGCCAGGGTCCTGGGATTGAGCCCTGTATCAGGCTCCCTGCTTAGCAGGGAGTCTGCTTCTCCCTCGCCCTCCTTTTGCTCCCCCCCCCCACCCCCGCTTGTGCTCTCACTTTCTCTCAAATAAATAAAATCTTTTTTAAAAAGGAAAATAATTAATAACATGAAGGGGAAATATATAAAAAATTAAATAGACAAAACATAAAAACAGCTCTTACATATAAGAAAAAAATTCTCAACTCCACTGAAGGGGATCAAAATATGCCACTCTGGCATATTATTTTGGGCTGAAAACAAGTCAGAAACAGTAGGCACAGGAAGAACTTTCTGCCTCTGTCTAAAAAGCAGGGCATGAATTTCCTGTAAGAAAGGTGCCTTCCCTATACCAGGAAGAGGAGAGCCCTCATAACACCAGAAATGAGGAGTCAATGCTGAGATGAGTCTGCACAGTCCTTACCAGAATAACCCTTTTCTTCCATGTATTTTCTCCTCATATTGTCCCATTTATTTCCTGGTCTTCCTGGTATATTTCCCAGTCTTGCCTACAACTCATTGGCCCTAGAAGCCCAAACCCTCTTTCTTTTGTCTACTCACTTCTCCACACTTTATTGTCCTTTCTTAAATGGCACAGAAGCTCCCAAATCAAACTGCTTTTTGGGGTTTTCACCTCTTTTCTTTAAAGCTCTCATGCATATAAAATATTAACATCAATTAAAACTATATGCCTTTTCTCCTGTTAATCTGTCTTTTGTCAGTTTAGTTTGCAGCACCTAGAAACTGAACCTAAGAGCAGAAAAGTTTTTCCTCCCCTACACCACTCACAAGAAAAAAAAAATTACAAAATGCCATTTTTATTTATCATACTGACCAAGATTAAGAAATAAAAAAACTTTGATTACACATTGAAGTAGTGAAAAATTAGTAAGTGGATAGGGCCATGTATTATTGGTGGGTATGAATCACTTCAACAAAAACATCTCTCTTGGCCATCTCTCTTGAAATTAAAAATGAGAATACCCATTTTCTCAGTAATGATACTCCTAGAAATTACCCCTATAAATGAAGGTATACACAGTGTAATTAATCATTTGCAAGAAGATTCACTGTATTGTTTGCAACAGGAGAATGTTCACTAAGACAGCAAGCTAAATAAATAATGGGAAATCTTCTCACACAATGGAATAAGATAGTCATTTAAAGTTAGCTCAAAATAGACTGGTAAGAAGAGAGTCTTAGGATACATTTTAAATGAAAAAAAGGGGAGGGGCGCCTGAGTGGCTCAGTAGGTTAAAGCCTCTGCCTTCGGCTCAGGTCATGATCACAGGGTCCTGGGATTGAGCCCCGCATCGGGCTCTCTGCTCAGCAGGAAGCCTGCTTCCCCAACTCTTTCTGCCTGCCTCTCTGCCTACTTGTGATCTCTCTGTCAAATAAATAAATAAAATCTTTAAAAAAAAAAGTCAAAGTTCTGAGTAAAGAAAGAAAGAGATGTAGATATGTGCGTTCATACACGCACAGACACAGAGTATCACTGGAAATATCCACCAGAACTTGTAAAAGTGGTTGCTGCCATTGAGGAAATCGAGTTCCTGGGGACATAACTGGGATATTTTAAAATCTCAACCATATTTATGCACTTCCTACTTAGAATATATCACACAGACTAATGTGTATTATAAATCTTTACGTGGTGGTTTTGCAATGTACTGAGGTATGGAGCCATTTTCTAGTGACTATATAGTGGAAACAGTCACTTCTTCTCCATGTCTTCACTAGTAAGAAATGATGTCTCTTTTTCTTTGGATTCATCATATGGTATGTGATGTGGCAGCATTAGAAAGTAGAACTTGTATTATACTCACCTGTATTCATGTTTGCTCAAACTCCTTTAAGTCATAAGTTCCTTGAGTCTATTCCTAGTGCCTTACTCATCTCTGTATTATCAGAAATCATCACAGGGCCAACATACTGGAATTTGTTGAAATGACACATACTTTGCCTTTACACTTTGCATTAGGAGAAACAGTTTTGGGAGGGAGGAGAGGGGTGCCACAGACAGGGACATATGGTGTAGCCCAGTTAGACATAAGCTGCCCATCCATCCAGAAGGGATCTAACTGCCCTGTCCCTTTGGTTACCCTGACTGGTCACTTGACTATTCAGCTGCCCTTGTTATTGTAATCCCTCAGATGGCCATCTGCTCTGCTCACATGGGAGAGTTCGCCCCAGGGAGAAGTGCTCAGCTGCCCTGCATCCTCAAATCAGGTCAATTACACCAGAGCTCCTTAATTGCTCATGACGGCTTGGCTATTGTGTATGAACCATCAGTAATTTCCAGTTCATTGTGGCTAAAAATTCTAGACTAATGAAGGTTCCAACCTGTCCCCCAGGGTCCCTGGCACCACTCAGCTTGTACATGTTGCACAGCATGCTGGATTCCATTTCACACCCTATCAGCCACTGAATTTCAAGCAGAAGTATAAGTTGAAATAAAACCATACCACAAAAGAACAAAGCAAGAAGTATCATTTAAAGATAGTGATTCCTTTTCAGTGGAAAGAAAGAGGGAGAACATAATCCTGACAAAGGCCCTGATTGGTCCCTTCAGCAGCCCACAGCCCTGAGCACAGGTTGTTAGGTGGTTGTGCTGCTGTTTCATCTGGGGAATGACCAGTCCCACAGGTGAGTAATGCGAATGACTTCATGGTCCGAATTTAGGCGCTTTTGAAAAATTTCAGAAAAGTTAAATTATCTTCCTAGACTTCTCATTTGAGAAACTCTGGTGTTCATTTTTCATCTTGTCCTGCTATAAATGAATAATCTTCCTGAAAACTCACTACACTTTGAACAGTTGAGTTCCTTTTGTCTGATGGTGAACAAAGAAAAAGTTGATGGAAATGTCCCACGTGGCACATTTGAAAAGGCTGGATTTGTAACAAAAAACCAGCCTCTTCTAGCTGATACTAAGAAATTTAAACCTTAAAGCTCCCCAATTTTTCTCTCAGCCCCCCTCTTCTCTACATGATTATACATATGAACACATAATTATTATACACAATTTTGTCAGAATTAGTCGTATATTGGAATACACTCTCAAGGTCAAGGATTTTGTTGATACTATATTTGATAAAGTTAATAGCATAAAGTAGATGTCCTGTAAACTTCTTTTTCTCAGTTTGCAGACAGCTGTACTTGGCATTCATGTTCACATAGATGCTGCTTCCAACATGGTATTGAACTAAACCAAAAGCTAGCCTTTTCCTGTGAACTCATAATACTGTAGCTGTTTTAGATTCAACATTCTTTCCTGCAGTCACAGAATTATCCAACTAAAAGAGAACTTCAAGACCACCTTA
Organism: Mellivora capensis; assembly: GCA_004024625.1. NCBI lineage: Eukaryota > Metazoa > Chordata > Mammalia > Carnivora > Mustelidae > Mellivora > Mellivora capensis. The sequence goes on from PISX010012732.1 coordinate 19,054, forward strand.
CCAATACCCCTGCCTTTAAGAAGCTAAAGAATCTGAATAGGTTAGATCTGTTTCCAAGTCATATGGCTGAATAGTGCTGATCACAGATTTAGCACCCAGGTCTTCTACACCCTAGGGAAGCACTGTGCGCCTCACAGACCTTGTCTCTGCCCAAGAGACCCTCCCTCCCTTCATCGCTCCTTCCCTCCTATCTTACTTCCTTCTCTCACCCTCTTTCTCTCTCCCTCACCCCACCTCACCACACAGAATTTTCTAGTATTTCTATTACCAAGTGAAATTGTACCAATTGAATTAAAATAATCAAAATTAGTTCCTTCTTTTCTTCATTCAAAGGAATTATGAAAACCTACTTCCCAGGTCTTAACATGCTAAACACATCAAGGGTTAAAACATACTTTGCAGAAAATTCAGATGAGTATATTTAAATTCAGTAAGAATCACTGGCTTAGAAAAACTAAATGTCCTTTACAGGTGAAATTCCATTTAAATTATCCTTTGCAGAAAAGAAGTTAGTATATCCTGATGGATATTCAGAAAGAAGTGCCCACAACCTTTCCTGATGACCCATGTCTATAATGTTATGGTGGAGAGAACTATGGACCAGCAGTCGGGAGTTTTAGCCCTAGCAGTGGTTGCTACTCATTCTGAGCAAAGAACTTCTCCATCTCTTATTTGTAAATGAGGGGAGGTCCTTCCAACTCTGCCTTGCTGATTGTGATGGTTGCATGGCCTTTACACATTTATTTTATTTTATTTTTTTATGATGCTTTTAGCACTCTCACACAGATGGTAGGTACATGTCCAGAAAATAGATAAAAGCTATAGGTTGTGATACTAAAGTATTGAATTGAAAGTCATGTGTTGTTTTGTTTAAAAAAAAAAAATCATTCCAGCAGTTGTTCTTAGGTAAGCATTGCCCTTTACACAATTATCTTTAGAAGCAGTATGGCCTCAAATCAGTTGATACAGCACATGCAAAACTTATCTTAGCAGCTTTTTTTTTTTAACATTAACTGTTTTGCTTAAATCATTCAATTTATTTGTCAAATAGGCCACAATCTGTGATTGACCCTCCAAATCAGAACATCATTGACAGATGAAGATGTGTTGTCAGTGGGAGTGCATCAAATTAGTGGCCTCAAGCTTCAAATATACAATTGACCCTTGTACAACACAGCTTTGAACTGCATGGGTCCATTTATATGTGGATTTTGGTGGTGGGGGGGATATAAGGCTTTCACATTTGGATATTGGGTGTTCAGAGTCTCAGAACAAAGAATCAGACCTCCTCACCTAATAATTATGCTATTTCTTCACCTAGTGGTAAATGTCAATATTTTTTCTTAATATTATTCCTCTATAGAACAGGAAAAAATGTCCCTAGTGGGCAACCGAAGAAATCTGTGTTTCCTTTTAAAAATGGCACCTAACAGATCCTGTTCTACCTTCCTCTGAGTTAAATGCTAAAATATCTAAGTAGAAAAAGGGAACTACTTAAAAGAAAATATAATGTTAAGGTAGATAAATGCCAGAATTTGGAAGAAAATTCAAAGAACATTATCACCAAGGAATTTGAGAGAAATATAACTAGGCTTTAGTTCAGAAAATGCCCTAACATGATGAAAAAAAAAATAGACTTCTTATATCCCATATCATCTGACCCTTGATTTAAAGACAAAGGGGACAAAATGACAAACTGAGCAGTCACCCATATATTTAAGTAGACGCTGCTTTCATTATTAATATTTTTTTAAGAAAACTTTCACATTCCTTTTGGGGTGCATGAAGAAATTCTGAAATTAGAGAGTAGTAACTGGTGTACAATATCATGAATGTACTTAATGCCACTAAATTGTGCACCTAGAAATGGTTAAAATATAAGTTTTGTGCTATTCTGTCAAAATAATTAATTAATTAATTAATTAATTCTCACACAGGCACACAAAGAGTAAAATAAAGCCCCACAGACCCATCACCCATTTTCAACAATTATTAACCCACAGGTAGTATTTCATTTAAATTCTTATCCTTTCCATTCCACAGTGCATTATTTTGAAACAAATCCCAGGCAGCATATCATTTCATCCATAATTATTTCCATGTGTTTCTCTAAAAGGTAATAATACTTTCTTAAAACATAACTGTTATAATGCCTGAAACTAACAATAATTCATCATCAAATATTCAATCAGGGTTCAGATATCCCTCAATGGCTCACAATTCTTGATTTGAAACAACAGTGAAATAAGGTCACATTATATTTGGTTGCTATGTCTCTTTTGTCATCAACATGTAGATTCCCCACTCCTTTGCAAATTTCTTCACAATTTAATCATGGAATGAACAGGATTGTTTGTCCCAAAAAGCTCCTTACATTCTGAATTTTGCTGATTACATCAGCATAGTGTTGTTTTACGTGTTCCCACAACCCCTGAATGTCCTGAGAGCTAGTAATTAGATCTAGGGGCTTGAGCAGATTCCAGTTGGATATTTTTAGTTCAAATACTTTAAAGTTGTATTATAGAATCCCATCAGGAAGCATGTGTGTCTGGCTGTCTCTTTTTCCATCATCAAGACGGATCTGTGGGTTTAGATGTTATCAGCCATAGCCACACCTGAAAGTTCTCCATAAGCTTTTTATCAAATAGGCTTAGCAGCCAGTGAAAACACTGCCGATACCCATTACTTCCTTACAGGTAGCAAAATGGCATACTGTAATTCTATCATTCTTTCTTCTTTGATTAGCTGTAATGCATATATAAAGAATTACTTCATCAAGTACTAGGATTCACTTAGATGGAATAACTGGAAAGGCAGGATTACATACTTCATTTCAAGGCAAGAGCACACTGTCTCTGAAATCTCCAATCAGACTTGTCAGACAGCACAAATGAGCCAGCCCCTAAGAATTCCCAGAAATACTTTAGAGGGGATGGGTCCTGGGAAGGGGGTGGGGATGGAGGGTGTCTGAAGAGCAACTGGAATTCCTGCTCAAATAGAGAACACATTCTACTGAAATTTAAGTAACTGCTGTTATAAAATGACCCAATTAATATCCATAGGCTCATGAGGCACAGGAAAATTCAAATTACATTAGATTTTAGTACAACAAATTAATGGGGAAGAGAAAAATTATGTATTAGACTGGGACAATTAAAATTATTATTAAATTATGCATTAAATTAGATTGGGACAATTAAAATTATTATTGAAATTATGTATTAAATTTGACTGGGACAATTACAAAAATATTTGGGAGTTTAAAAAATATACCATCCTTAATTTACTTGTTACACCAAACAGCACCAGGTGAATTAAAGAGTTAAATGTAAGAAATGAAACCAAAGAAGAGTGAACTTCTTAGCGAACATTTACCTTTGCATAAAATTCATAAGCCTGACAACAAAGGGAAAAGCTACAGTGAAAAAAAATTATATTTTATTTCACATAAATTTTAATATTTGTCAACTCTAACATAAAAGGTAAATGACAATTTGAAAAAACATTGACTAACAATATCAATATATAAGAAGCTCTTACTGGCAAGTCAATAAGAAAATGGTAAACATTATAGTAAAATAGAAGATATGCACAAATCATTCAAAAGGTGAAGAAATACATGCAAATTAAAGCACAATAAAATTCTATTTTTTTTTCTTTAAAATTGAAACCAATTTTTTCTCTAATGTTCAAAACTTGCATTGGAACTGGTACAGGAAAAATAAAAGCCCTGCTCTGCAGAGGAAATCACATATCAGTAAAATTTTTATAAAGAATAACTTGGTAATATGATTGAAGGGTCTTAAAAATATTCTTACCCTTTGAGCCAAAACAAATTTAGAATTTCCTTTACAGATATAAATAGAGAGGTAAATTCATATTTGTCACAAAGTTGCTTCTGGTAGGAGTGCCTGGGTGGCCCAGTGGGTTAAGCCTCTGCCTTTGGCTCAGGTCATGATCTCAGGGTCCTGGGATCAAGCCCCGAGTCAGGCACTCTGTTCAGCGGGGAGCCTGCTTCCCCCCCCCCCCCGCCTACTTGTGATCTCTCTCTCTGTGTCAAATAAATAAATAAAATCTTTAAAAAAGAAAAGTTGCTCCTGGTAAATTTGGAATACTTAGAAACAATTTAGGGAAATAATGTAGAGTTATGAGATGAAAAACTATATAGCTAATAAAAGTGTTTTCAAAAATATTTTAAGACATGTGAAAATCCTTCAATAGATAATAATGAGGAAAAAAATAAGGTTCAAAATTATTTCCACAGTCTAAATCTAATTTCATGGTTATGCACATATGTGTATTTTATATATATTATACTTATACACACTTATAAATATGTATAAATGTATTTTATGTCCATATATACATATTTACATATATAAATACATATTTATATATATAAATACATATTTATATATTGTGTGTATGTGTGTATGCAAGTGAGTGAATAAAGTGCTCACAGGATTGACTTTAAGGGTTTGTTTTCCTTCTGCATAAATTTGGTTATGGTTACATATGTCCTAATGAAGCATTATTTTACAATCAAAATAAAGAAAATAAATAATAATAATAATAATAAAGAAAGAAAAACTAATATTCTTTTAAAAGAAATCTTTTGTTTGACTCAACTATTCCATCTATATACAATCATTTCCTCACCATCAATTTTACAAGAATTTTCTATTATGTGCCAGGCATTGTCACTACTGGGGTCCATGAGAAAAAGGCAATTATACAATATGGAAGTCATACTCTAGTGAAAAAGACAGATCTTTACAAAACTAGTATGGTTTTATTGTACTCGGTCCTCTAACAGTAGTATAAACCAAGAGCAGACAGCTATTTCATAACCCACACTCTTTTATGCCTCAGTAGAAGGAAGGTCTGATGAGAGCAAATACATGATTTGTAAGAACAGCTATCTTTGTAGTATAGTTTCCCTAGCCAAATGAAAGTGTAGACAAAATAAAGAAGACTCAGCATTGCTGCCATTTAACTTAAACAGTGTTGTTCACTACTAAGACATAGAACTATCAATCCCATTTCTGCTGTTGTATGGTCCTGGTTTTCTCTTGAGTCCTCACTACCTTCTTAGTGCAAAGGATTGCCATAGTTCAAGATTTTCCCATTAAACATGAGAAACAGCCACCAGCCACGCTTGTCTTTCTCAGCCTCTCTGCCCTGCTCCACATCAGCTAGCATCAGGTCCCAATCCAAACCAACCTTGGTGGTTTTGCTCCGTGAGTTCTGTGGGCAGTTAATGGAGCTATCACTTGCTCTTGTCTGCAAACAAGGAATGATGGATGGCTATCTGCTGAATGTATTAAACTGCAGTTCAAGAGAGTTGCTCCTTAGCATGCAAAAGAAGGAGAAAAATTATATTTTTCATTTCTTCATTCACCTCCTACATTCCAGGAAGACTTTGTCTTCTCTTCCCTTCTCATGCTAGTCACCAATATAATAACAAGTTCCTCAGCATCAGCCCACATACACAGTTTATTTAACACAGCGCACTCGCTCCTTCACTCTACAAACATTTATTGAAAGCCCATTAAGTGGCAAAGCTCGGTGCTAGAAGCTGGAGATACAAAATGAATAAAACATAGGGCTGGTACTTGGGCAATTGTGATATAGTGAGAGAGAAAGACATTAAAACAAATCACTGAAATTAAGTATTATAGGTGCTCTAGTAAGCAAAGTATATAGAGTAGCAATTATAAACTCCTTTTATTGAGAACTTGCTATATAGGTTCTATGGTAAATACTTCATATGCATTAAAAGCACTCAATCCTTGAACTATCCCTATGAGATAGCAAGAAGTTAAACCAACGTACTTTCCTGACCCTGGCTAGACAATTCTGGGCTTCTGTGCTAAAAATACTGAAACCAAGCAAAAGGAAGTACTTTTTGTTCCATGAAATCTTTGCTCCTGGAAGACATACTGAACCAATTAAAACAGCCTACTTAATTATTAAGACCAAAGGTGTTCATCAGGCCTTGCTTTAAGATCTCGCTTTGCCATGCCCACCAATTCCAAGTTATTTTATCATAGAAACTGCCCAATCTCATCCAATTCTCTGCCTTGGAAGCCCCACTTTAAAACCATATGCTCAGACCCTAAAACTCCATAAATATCATCTTCCCCATCGCTAAGAAGCTACTAAACATCAGTCATGCTGGCCTTCCCCCCTACTCAGAAGGCCAATAAGCTTAGCCTTGCTTGACTAGCAGGTTTTTGGGGGTATCTTCTGAGATATCAATGATCAGCAACTGATATGACAGGTATCATTTCACATTTGTACAAGGATTTATGAGACTCTAGTCTAAACCTTGTAATTCTGTCCATTCTGCCATTTATGGTGGATTAGAAGACGTGATATTTTAGTGGGAAATGTGTGAAGGAAGGGCACAGTAAACATGTCACTTAAGCTGAGTTTTAAAGGCCAGATAAAGTGGGGCGACTGGGTGGCTCAGTAGGTTAAGCGTTTGACTCTTGACTTTGGCTCAGGTCATGATCTGAGGGTCGTGAGATCAGCCCTGTGATGAGCCCCATGATCAGCCCTGCAATGAGCCCCATGATGAGCCCTGTGACAAGCCAGGCATGGAGCCCTGCATGGAGTCCTGCATTGGGCTCTATGCTGGGTGTGAAACCTGCTTGTCATTCTCTCTCTCCCTCTGCCCCTCCCGTCCCCACCCTGCTCACACACATTCTCTCTCTCAAAAAATTAAAAATAAAAAAACAAGAACCAGGCAAAGTATTCATCCGACTTTCAAGAGAGGAAATGATATTTGCATGCAAAGAAACAAAAGCATGAGCCTGTAAGGTAGTTAAGAGAAGTTAATTGCAGAAAGAGCTCACAGTGGGGTGGGGTGCTAGGAGATGAGGCTGGAAGCATAAGTGAGGCCAGATCACCAAAAGTCCTGTTTCCATCCTACAAGTTTTGGTTTTATGTTATAGGCAATGGGAAAATGCAGAGGGGCACCTGGGTGGCTCAGTGGGTTAAGCCTCTGCCTCTGACTCAGGTCATGATCTCAGGGTCCTGGGATTGAGCAGGGAACCGGTTTCTCTCTCTCTGCCTGCCTCTCTGTCTACTTGTGATCTCTCTCTCTGTCAAATAAATAAATAAAACCTTAAATTTAAAAAAAAAAAGAAAGAAAATGCAGAATTTTTTTTTTTTTAACCAGAGTGACATAATCAGTTTTGAGTTTTCATAAAGATTATTCCGGCACTGATTTCAAGGTACAAGTCAGGAAACAGGAAGACTCACTGGGAATTACAGTAATGTAGAAGGGGTTCTGGTGACCAGCATGGTGTGGGTGGAATGAAGAGGATGGGACATATGAAAGCAACCAAGGCCAAGGTATGTATTATCATTAATGAGATGTCCTTAGGGGAGAAAAGAAGAGCTGGGGATTAAACTGGGTTTATAGTTTAGGCCAATGGGTACTTTCAAAAATAGAAAATCTGAGGGGCACTTGGGTGGCTCAGTTAGTTACACATCAAACTCTTTTATTTCAGCTCAGGTCATGATCTCAGTGTCCTGGGATGGAGCCCTGCATCAGGCTCCACACTTAGCCAGGAGTTAGCTTGAAGATTCTTTCTATTTCTCCCTTTCTCCTTCTTCTTCTGCCTCTCCACAGCCCCCATCCTCCCTACACCAGCCCTCCTCACTCCGCTTGGTTTGTGCGCTGCACTCTTTCTCTCTCTCTAATAAATAAATCTTTAAAAAAGGAATATTATCTATAGTGCCTCCATCCTGAGGGTAGGTCAGTCTGATACTTCTCAAAGCACAGAACATGGTACCTTGAACACAGCGAGACGTGATGAACGTGTATTGAATGAAGGACCCAGAGGCAGGAAGACAGGTAAATAAAGCATGAATTGGTCAGTAAGTGGCAAGTATTTGTTAGAAGCTCCCAGCATTCCAAATTTGGGATGCTTGGCCAAAGTAAACACAGATTCTGAAATCTTTGCAGGCCCCTCACAGCATTAGCTTTTATAGGATTTCTGCAATGGAAGCATTGCTTGCTTTTTATTTTGCTCCCTGGGATTTGAAATGGCTAAGCAGGAATTATGTGAGAGAGGAATGAGAATTAACATTTGGGAGCTTGAGACTCACAAGTGAGTGGAAGAGTCCGGGGAAATACGATTTATGCCAGATCCTCATGGGTCATGAATCTAAAAACAAAACCAATCTACCTCTGGTTTGGACTATGCAAAGCCTAAAAATAAAAATGAAGACCTGAAGTTGATATATATACATATTTTTTTCTCTAATCATAAAATACACAGAGGTTAACATTTGCTTTTTTTAGCCATTTGTAAGTGTACAATTCAGTGGTATTAAATACATTCACATTGTTGTCCCATCATCACCGCCATCCATCCCCAGAACTTTTTTATTTTCCCAAACTGAAGAACTTAAGTTCAACACTAGATCAACACAATTGGACTCTGGATTTTCTCAAAAATGACCATGTGACAGTCTGTGGCCTTATCAATTCATTAACTCAGGTCACTTGCTGACTCTTCCCAAGTATAACTCAAACATACAGCAAACAAATTAGCTTACTATTTAGAAATCATCCAAAAAATGAAATTTTAGGGGATATAATTACTCAGTGTGCTAGAAAACAAAGGAAATTCAACGAGTTACAAAGCATCCACCATTTCCTGATGGGTAAATTTCGGGTTGTTTGTTTTCTTAAGCACTGAACAGAATTATCAAGAAATATATTTTATGCAAGCATCTGTTCCTTTTCCATACAAAAAAAAAAAGAAAAAAGCTACTCCTCAAATCATTCCCAGTGCCCAGCTATACTCATTTCCTGTTAACAGATGCTCCCATGTGTCCAAAACACAGTCCCAAGAGGGGATTCTGTATCTTCCATCTGAGCATTTCCAGTAACATAATCTTCTCAGCTAACATGGCAATCGCTGCAGGGTGTCCCACAAGGGGGCAACTCCTCACCTTGTAATGTCTAACCGCTGGAGTGTCAGTGTGGCGAAGATTGATTTACAGCCCAAGGTGTCTGTCCCCGAGGGCTACTCACTTCACTCTAGCCCTCAGGAATCGTATTTCACAGTCCCAGATAACCCGCTTGGGTAAACAATCAAACTGAGCACCAGAATTGCCGAGGGAACAGCGGATCTGGCAGCCAGAGAGCCAGGAAGGCCGGCTTCGAGACTGAGTGGATGTCTCCAGAGGTGTCCCCAACACTGAGCCAGGCTTCCTGGTTGGCAAAAGCTCGGTCTCTAGCCCCTTGTTTTCATAAGACGACTCCAGGGCTTGACCACCTCCAGGCTTCAGTCTTCAATCCAGAAAGCCATGTCTGTGACACAGAGGGCCAAATTCCGAAAGGAGTGTGTTGGAGAATTGTTCAATGGTTTTCAAGGGCTAGGGGTCAGTGGGCAGGCCGTGGGCAATTTGCACACACCCCTGGGAGAGAAGGGGCTTCCACCCAGCCCTTGCTCCTCACCAACACCTGGTGCAGAAGCTGCACAAACTGGAGCATGGCACCCTTTAAAAATTTATCCCAACCTCAGGGCCGGTGGAAGCCAAGCTAAGGAAGTACCTCAGGGCGCTATGTGGGCTGCCAGGGAACAGAGAGAGCTAGCGCTAATCAGGCAGTCAGCCAGTCAGGGTCCTGAGCCCTCTTCAATCGAAAAAGCTTTATAGATATGTTATAATGATTAAAGAAGACAATTCAGCTGATAAAAACTGTATTTAACACATCAGGAAGGGGCAGTCTCCATTCCTAAGGGTTCAGAGAACTGCAATATGTAGCAGATGATGGGACAGATTTTTTAGGGTAAAGGATAAAGAGCAAGGAAGTAAACATAAAGCCCAGAGCTGGCTTGGCATTTAGGTATTAGATAACTGGAAATGCTGCATTTCTGGTCAGTCAGAGCATTTATAGGGACAGGAAAGTTATCAAGTTTTGGTCTGCTGGCATGGCATCCTGGGCGGGAGCTGCTCCATCTTGGGCCTACAGTTATTTCAAAATACATACATACATACATACATACATACATTTTTCTCTGTATATTTTTATATTGGGGGAAAGCTATATCGGATTTCTATTTCAAAGGATTCCTTTGATTTAAGAAACAAACAATACAAAACAAAACCCTCTGATGAGAACATAGAGATTTCTAGAGCAAAAAGACTGGGCCAGTTCATCCAGACTGAGTGTGGGCCAGTGTCTGGAACAGTGTCCTCCTCACTCCTGGATCACTGCTTTCTTTCCACCCCACTGCCTGCCTCACTGTGCACCCTTTAATGTCAAAACACAGAGTGGCTGAGCTATTTCCAATGTTCTGGTCTCAATTCTCATTCAGCGTGAACAGCAGGAGAAAATGAAACCGTTGAAAGAAGCGAAAAGGATCTGCCTGTTTACATCCTGAAAATCGATGGTGGACCCAGAATAACCGCGAACAAGCCTATCCCAGGATCCAGTGCTCTCTGCACTGAACTCATTTTCACCTGCCCATGAACCCCTCACTATCTTTCTTATTTCTGATTCCTGCTTCCTCGAGATGTACAAGGTGACTAGAGAAATCCTAATGGCAGAATCTCTCCCGGATTATCCCTACACCTTGACCTCAAAGAGCTCTGGGATTTCCCAGCTAGTTTTATCTTTAAATGCAAGCTTGTTTTTTCCATATAATCAAGAGGTTAGGCCCTTGAGACAGGGAGTGCCTCCCTCTTAGATGCTCAGGTGAAAGCCCTGTGTAAAGTCCCTGCATGATTAGTACTCAACACCACAGTCAGTCATTTGGAACAAGGAGATGCTTCATAAGAGTATTACCCTGTTCTTTCAGAAAAGGAAAAATCCTCATATATTCCCAGATTCTTTGCACCACATTATTCTCACAAGTCCAAGCACCCACCCCCAGATATTTGAGTAGATGCACTGATTTTACCAACAGAATTCAGAACACCAGCACCCAATGAAATACCGAAGATAGTCCAATTCATTTATTTTTACATTTGGGTAAGCTGAGAATTACCCAGAGATTCTAATTAGTTTATAATGAACCCACTCCCCAGTCCTGGATCTTACCACCAAACACCATGACAAGAGAAGGGAGATACTATATCCCAGTTTGCCTGGGCCCATCTTGAATGATGATGCACGTCATCCTGGTATAGTTACTAATAGTGCCTCTGTCATTCTCAAACGTATTCCAGTGAAGACAGTAAATGACATGGTCAATCTCCTAACTACAAGTATCCACTGGGTTTATAATTAAAACAGATGAAGCCAGTGGAAGGAAGTCAGAGTATACAGAGCACTCGGAAAACCCAACTGTGAGCCCAGATCTTGTGTGCTGTGTGCTCCTCAAATTCTCGAGACATCCATGATCCAAAGTAGGTGAACAATCATTAACCCAGTTATGGCTCCACTCCCTGGGTGACCATCCCAGGAGACAACCAGCTGGGCAGCCTCCTGGCTTCTCTCCTTCTCACTGCACCAAATCATTCCCATGAAACCCAAACCTTTCCAAATGAGTTTGGCTCTTATTTTAGTTTTTTGTACTAACTCCCTAGGGCCACGAGCTTTGGCAGGATTCTGTTAGGTTTGTCATGTTTCAGAAGGATAATGATTAAGAATTATAGAGGGCGAGGAGTGGGTGGGGCAGAGAAAGCAGAGTAGGAGGAAGAGGGAAAGCAGGAGGAGGAGGAGGAAGTATTGTTAACAACAAGACCACTGGGACAATCAGCCATGGGAATGATTTCAGTTTAAGCAACAAAGACTGTTTTGTTTCCTGAGCTCTCAACTGAGCAGCATTTGGCTGCAACAGAAGAAAGGGATCCCTGGGGAAAGGCGGGGGCTGGGCATTCAACTACCTCTCTTATCGCCACAGGCTGTCATCTTGTCAGGAGCCCATAAACCAGGGAAAGCTGGGTTCAGTCCTCACGGGGGTTGGGAGGTGGGGGAGAGAGACATGGGGGTGTAGGGCCATTGAAGAAGACCTGAGACCCTGTAGGTGTTTGGGGTGAAGTCGCTGGGGTCTGTCTTTCCCCTTTGAACTCCCCCCCACACCCCGGGGGGATCCACCCTCCTAGAAATCCTGCCTTGTCTCCTGCAGACATGAAATGAGGCTCAGACCCTTGGGATACTCAAAGTCCCCAGGCAACTCAGAGAGGGTGAGAAAGTAGTCAGTAGGGATGGGCTTTTAACCATAAACCCAGGAGTTCCCATTTCCTTTTCAAGGCAAAGCATGTCCATGTTCTTCTCTCACCCTGCTTCCTTCAAAATGAAAAACAGTGATCACTTGAGAAGTGGGGGCAGTTTCCCACTGGAAGGGTCTCTCTGAGCATCAGGGACAAGATAACAGAGCTCTCTCATCAAATCTGACACCGTGGCACTAAATGGCCGCTCTCCTCAGTATTATTAAAAGGCCCTGCATTTGGTTCGTAAAGAGGTCTGATTTTTTTCAGAAAGAAGTAAATGGCTTCCTAGAAAGAAGCATTACCACTCAGTCACAGGAAGCCTGTTTTAAAAATTACATGCATTCAGGCAGGTGTCTGAAGGAACAGTAAGCCCTGGTCTTGCTGAGAGCCCTCTGAGCACATCCCATTCTGAAAATTAGCATGTCTGAACTCACAAAATAACCTCCATAATGGAAGTCGGGAAATGGTCCTGTGGTGCTGGCCTTGCCAGCGCCAGTGTTGTAAGCAAGGGCCCATGATACACAGTCCATGTACAAGCCCCTGTGTGAAAGAAGGAATCTCCCTAAAGAAACTCCAACCACGGGGTGACGGGTCTGTTTGCCTCAAACTGGAGAAATCCAGGACCGATGAGGCAGGTGGCCTTTCTTTGAAGTCAGGGCAAATACAGGACAACTTTTTCTCCTCCTCCCACTGGCCCACTGGCCCTCTCACTTGGTTTTGAGACCAAGTGCATTCAAACCCCAAAACCAAGAGCTGACAATGCACACTGCCTTTCCAGAACACCCTGCTCCCCTCTGCCTTTGGCTAGCAGAACAGATTCGGAGCCACGCTCTCTGGAGCACAATTCGTTACTGCTCTGAACAGGCTGGGACTTGCTTTCAAAAGGCGGCTGGGCTTGGGGACCATGTTTCACTTCTTGACACCATTAATTGGGTTATGAGTCAGAGCCCTAATGAAGACAAGTTTTGGTGTCTCCTGCAACTGTCCTGGGAAATGCAAACGCACCGGCCCAAAAGCCACAGAGGGAGGGAGAACCGGACAGATCTGCTTTGTTTATCGGGCCCACATGGTCACCAGATAAATGGTCAGTGTCATGGGACGCCTCTGTGGACAGACCTACAGTTTTTTCTGCTACTCCCGAGGCCCCGAGATGTCACAGTCCCTCACCCAGAGTGCCTCATTAGTAACAGGAGGAAGTGGGAGGAGGCACAAGTAGATTCAAAACAAGCTACAGAAGGAGACTTAGTGGAGAGAATATTCTGAGAGCCCTAGATGGTGAAGGAGAGGTGAGACCTGGTCTCCCAGGCGAATCAGGCCACTGTACTTTCAGGAGCGAGACCCACTCCCTCCCTCCATAAGGGCAGCAAAAGGAGAGCCAGCAGCAGCACCCCCTTCCCCAGAAGCAAACCTCAGAAGGTCTGAATCAAAATAATCAGCCTAGGCTGACCAATCTCACAGAGGGCCAATATGCATGCAATCCTGAATGTAGCCAGGTACGCTGCATAAAACATGCAGCCTGACAAGTCCATCGTCGCAACTAATTCAAAAGTCCAATTGCATTTACAGGATTGTTGGCCTCTCTCATATATCCATGCATCTCTATCACAAGACTTCATTTTGTCTCCCTGCCTTTCAGGTTATACATTTGCAGCTCCAGCTGCAATCTCACTAGGATTTTAAAATCCCCTGGTCTGTTGTATTGTTTACAACTAGCAGGGGGCTCGTGCGCCGTTCTTTAGAGAGGATGCATTATGACCTCATCCACGGAAGTTACAACAGACACCATCGACAGATTCTCCCTAAAGTCCTTTGCTTCAGAGCAATTTCATAAATCCCACCGTTTTACAAACCAAACTACACAAAGGCACAAGGGCAGGTAAAGACTAACTTTCTGAAACACAGACTTGGGGGCCTCCTGCAGGGGCCAGGAGGGGAGAGGGGTGCACTGCTGTTTGTACACACACTGCGTCCTGAGGACTCCTGGGGGCGTGAGAAAGCTGGGGGAGGAGATGGGCAGGTGGGTGAACCAGGCCTAAATGCTGCTCCAGGGAGTCTGGGCAGCAGAGAGACAGGGGAGGGTCTGCATCTTTGAAGCTGTATATTTAGTGGTCCATTCTGAGTACTCAGGAGTCAGATCGCCCGGTTCTAATTCAGCTCCATTATCTGTGTCCTTGGGCAAGTTCACCAACCCCTCCTGCCTCCTTCTCCTTTCATAAAATGGAGAGAATGAAAGCACCTGCCTCACAGGATACGTGTTAAGGTTAGAGGAAGTAAGACGTGTGATGTGTGTAGAATGATGCCTGGCACAAAGTAATTGCTCAATACATGTTAGCTCTTATCACTAATATGACTTCTCCAAGCATGTAATCACGCTGACTTTGTTATCTCCGAGGAAATGGAAAGTCACAGGCTCTGCCCCTGAACAGAACAGAACATTAACCCAAATAGGCCAAGCTATCTAACAATCTGGCAGCACCAAAACTGCCTGTTGCCTCCACTTTCTCACTCAACACACGAAGTAGAGGCCTTCTCGTTGGAACTTCCAAAGACAACAATACCAGACGAGGCACACTGAGCAGCCTCACATTCTGCTGCCAACCTTGGAATCAGATGGGGTGCTTGGGACTAGACGACGGGCTCTGAACTGTGTTGCCTCTGGTAAGTCTCAATTAAGCCCTTCCTCAACTTTACCAAGCAGCAAGCATTTTCAGGCAACAAAAAGCTAAGGATTTCCTGTTAACCTTAGTTGCTTATTAACCCTCCCATCCTGCGCACTGCAATCTCGCCTAATAACATTCTTATTTATCCCCAGCCTGTACACCCTTATTCAGTAACTGGCATCTTTCCACATGAAGTTACCATCCTGGGAACTTCCAGTGCCGAGGCTGACCCCATGAGACTGCTTCATCAAGTAACAGTCCCCTGCGAAATCAGAGGATGGGACTCCAAACCCCACCCCACCTTGCCCCCCCCGTGGAGCCATGAGTTAGAAACTCTTGTCACCAAATGTCATGTTCGAGTGTTGCTAGTGTTTTCATCTAAATTGGTCTGAGCTGAGAATATTTCTGGGCTCACTTACTCTTAAAGACAACCCCAGTGTTTCACACTGAGATTAACACTCTTTGACACAGCACACAGTGCCAGAGTGTAACATTTACAAGGGGAAAATAACTTGAAAGTGAAGGAGTCCAAAAAGGCATAATTACCCAAGGCAAACTGTTTTGTTCATTCAGTGATTACAGTGGTTTTTAAAGCCTTATAATTTATCATAGCTCAGAACAGTTTAAATCTCAGTTGTGCTCCTCTGAGAAACCGAGACACTTCCCTTTCTTTATTCCTTCTGACAGGCTATTCTTTTAATATCATCTTGGTTCTAAGATGGCATAGACTGTACCTTCCGTACATCACACACAGAAAGAAAGCAAGCTGACAGCGACAGACGTGCACCTTTGCATTAGGCTGCAATGCACAAATAACCAGAGAGTATAACAATTCCAAATGGGTGTAATTTCTTTCAGGTTCAAGTATCAGTTTGCTTGTTTTGCTGCTGCTAATCACCTCTTAAACAAACAATTGCTTTATCTATGTACTGTGCCTCATTTCACTTTCAAATTATGTGTGTGTTTTGCTCCTAACAGCTTATTATGATCTATAATTAACAATTTTGCTGAAAGCAGAGCCGTGTATTGAGGAGAGCCCACATGCTATCTGAGAAGTACTTGAAACAGGAGGCCTTTGTTTTCTTCACAAATTTGGCAAACAGAAGGTACCTCCTCCCTCTGCTGTGCATTGTTTCTCCAGAAGTCCAGAAGTGTGCAGGCAGAAAATTAAAAGACATATTTTGAACTCTGGCAGAATTTCAGTTTCCTATCTTTGAATCTAAATAGACCAGGGGCTCTCGAATTTGTCCACAACTGAGAATCACCTGGGGAGCTTTCACAGGAATGCTCAGACCTAACCTCAGATCTATTAAGTCGGAATCTCTGGGGGTGGGCACGGGCCTGAATACTAGTTAAAGCTCCCAGAGGATTATAAAGTACAGTCAAGAAAGAGAATGACTGTGGCAAATTATTTAGTCTACTTGTCTAGGCTACCAGGAGCCCAGAGAAAAAGGTAACACAGGTAAGAATTAAATGGTTAAAAGCTGGATTGACTAGACCGCACTAAAACTTAGATTATTTTCCAAGTACATGAATATCTCCAATCTAAATGACTTGCAGAAGATTCTTTTGACCCACCTCTCAGCTTATTCAAACTCACCAAGCAAGCAGCAAAGTTGCTTAAAAATTTCACCCTTGAAAGCAGGTCTTTGAGATAATGGAATGGAAAATCATTTGGGAACAGATTTCCTGGATGTATTCTTGAATAGGCAACCTGCATTTCTCTTGTGGGTCAACCACTTTAGAACTTTCTCTGTGAGGCTTGACAAAGTTATTAAAGACACAGCTACTGAATTCTTGTGTTGAAAGGTCTGGGTACGGTTCTCCACTTTCACACAATCTGTTAGATGGGAGGGAAACAAGTTTCTTTTATGCACATCAGAGAAGCTGGGTGTAAGCTTTAGTAGGAGTGAGCTGTCAAGAATTTTTAGACATAGGTATCTTTTTGCCTTTGTGATGCAGTCCTGAAGCCCTGCCAGGAGAGTTTCTTCTGGACCCAACACTGAAACGTGCCAAATTTGTTCCCTGAGCTCTTCTCTACCTCCAGTACAACTCTCTCTGAAAACTGCTCCATCCTTTCTCTCTTATTCTCTTGGACTTAGTGTCAGCTAGCTTCCTCTGGTCAGTTCTTGTACATACACATTCAAATTCAAGGCGCTAATAAGGAAAATTCTAAAAGGATGAATTTCATATTGCACTTTAGTTTTTTTGGGAACTTTCTCCTCTCATGCTTCTAAACAACTCTTTCTTTACCAAACACACACACACACACACACACACACACACACACCCCTCTGTTATATAATCCAGTGGTTTCCAAACATGGCTGGTCAATGGACTCAACCAGGGAGCTTTCTAAATATAATTTCCTTGGCCCTACTCCCTGATTCTGCTTCACTAGGTCTGGAATAAGGTCCAAGACTCTGTATTTTTGGAAGCTTCCAAAGGGATGCTGATGATCACCCAAGTCTAGAAACTAGTCATCTGCTCCCTAGAAGAATGCCAGGTCAGACTGAGGGAGAAAGGAAAGAGTCACCCAACAGAGATGCATGGTGAGAGGTATTCAGAAGTAGGAAAGGATTTCTGGCACCTCTTCAAGTCCCTGGTGCAGTTCTGGCTGACACAGCAGCTGTCCAAGCATGTGCTGCAGGTGGGACACTGTTCAGAGAGTGAATGACTGGAGGGTTTGCAATCTATCATCATCACTGTTCAAGTAGTTTTGGACCTGTCGAGGGACAGAGCTACCTTTGGCCATAATAAAGATTCTCATTTTCTAAATCCTACTCTCCATGCAATAACCAAGAAAGCATATGCCGTATCTGAGAGCCTGCTCCTCCAAAAAACCCCCAATTAGAAGGTGAAGAGGACCTGAGGGCCTGGGAGGAAGAGAATATTGGTTAAGAAGGTTTATGAGAGGGTATAAAACACCAAGTACAAAAAAGACCTTACATTTAAAAACCAGTTTAACATAGAAACAGTTTCCCTTTCTTGATGGAGCAAGCAAGGACTTGCAACTCTTCTCAGTATCTCTCATTGGCTGGCTTGCCTCACAGTTTCTTCACGAAGAAAACACTGTGCAAGGCAAGAAATACTGTGACTTAAATTGCATTCATAAGATTCTCTGATAAAAAAAAATCAATGTGTCGGATCAATTTTTCTTAAACAAGTTCATCATACTCTAGAGTGATCAATAGGGAATGTTTTTCAGCCGCTTCCCAGCCTTCCCACTTCAGTAATTGCTAGAATTTCATATCGACGGGCCATAGGATGCTTTGAAGACTGAATTGATCCATTAGCCTGTGGTGCTACAAAGCTGGGCCACAACAATAACGTGGTGTCCCCCCCAGGGACTGGAGCTGAAATCAAACAGGAGGTAAGCCATTACATTATGCATTTGACCCTGGAGGAGCCAGGCTCCAGCTTCTATTTGCAACCAGGAAAGGCACAAGAGGAAAAAGAATGGTGGACCCAAAAAGAGGATGGGACCAAGAAGAGAAAGCAGCAGAGGCCGGGAAGAAGAAAATGTGGAGAGAACTACAGCCTGATTATGAATGGTCCCCATCGAAGAGGAAATGCTGTGTGGCCGGGTGAACCACATATGCTGGGCAGCTGCAGTCAAGAGAAAAATAAACTTGAAAGGACTCCAAATGGGAAGCTAAATGATGTTCATCGGTATCATTTTGATCTTGAACTTTAGCTCATAGTTCTTCTTTAACAGTGATGTGAATAATTACCTGTGCCTGGGGCGAAGGAGAAAAGGAGACTCCAAGAGTACAGCCAAGGAGAGAGGGGGCAAGGAGGACAGGGAAAATGGAGAAAACTCTTCTCTTTTGCCAAGAGGTAAAATTATTCATCTTGTAATCATTCCTGGACAGCTGTACTGAGCATTCATACAACCCACTAGCTCAGCAGGTTATAATAATAGGGATTATAATATAAAAAGCATCTCAGAGAAATCAAGGCTTGATTCACCAAAAAGAAGTCTTACCATAGGGGGCCAGGTCATACTGCCTTTGGTAACAGGAAACTTTGGTAACAGGAAAATAAAACCTGACAGTCAGAATGTATGCTAGTGAGAGGCACTGATTTGCCTCTTACAAAGCTGTAGTTAATCTATTAATCACGGAATTGTTCATTAGCTATCCTACACACTTCAGTTACGTGGCCTTCTCAGAAACCTGTTGGAAAGCAATGTCTGTGGAAAGCAAATTTGCACATGAGATGGAAATCGCCCACCACATGCTAGCATGGTTAACCTGCAATTTTTATGTGGAAATTAGGTATGCCTTATTAAAACTCAAAGCCAGGATTTTGCTGCTCTCAAATAGAAGCATATGTAGATCCCTGCAGCACGAGCATAGTTCTGAGTGACAAGCTGGCATATATGAGTTGCTGGGTCAGACCTCACCAGAGGATAAACTGATGTGTTCCATGCTGTCACACA
Organism: Mellivora capensis; assembly: GCA_004024625.1. Taxonomy (NCBI): domain Eukaryota; kingdom Metazoa; phylum Chordata; class Mammalia; order Carnivora; family Mustelidae; genus Mellivora; species Mellivora capensis. The sequence goes on from PISX010012732.1 coordinate 38,341, forward strand.
TTGCTTTCTGCATGCACTAGACATCCCAAAGGATGGTGACCTCCTTGGCAACTCACATGTTTTTCAGTTTCCATGCTAACCTTACCTAGTGAGCTCATGTGGGTATTTGCTCAGTGTGTTTCATAATCAGAGTCCAGCCTGTATCTCAGGCAAAAATAATTAATCTGTCCACTCTCAGTAAACAGCTGCAGCATCATCTATGCAATTTTTTTTTATCTAAGAAGTTAAATGTGGGAGAGATGAAATTACAAAAATGATGACTGTTTCAATAATAGGTTTTTTGAGTATGTTACCAGATAAACCCATTGACAGAATTAGATAGTATTGTGCAGTTGGCAATATATTTATTTACAGTGAATTATGGAAAATTAATATCTTACTTCTAGAAACAACCACAGTGGCCCACAGTGGGCAGAGATACGGTGGCAATACCAATGTGGCTTCTCACTTAAGAGTGCCGTGGACAAGCTTGCCACCTGAATGTCTGCTGTCAAGACACAGGGCTAATTCCTACACAGGGCCAGAGAGGCCATATTCCAGGCAGACTTCTGTGCTGCTCCTGTCAAAATCCCCACTGGACTCAGTGATAGACAAGTCTCAGGAAATAAACATCATACACACTCTGTCTACTATCCAACTCTATCCAGATGACTGCGGAGGTTTTATAAAATACATATCCCCAACGCCCACTTCCAAAACTTGTGATTTGTGAGATCTGAGGTGGGTTCTAGAATCTGTACTTTTTAAAAGTCTGTAGGTGACTCTGATGAACAGCCTGGGGTGGAAATCAGTAAGTCCCATCTGATGCCTTAGATGCTCCAAATCCTTACCCTGCAAAGCATTTATGGACCAGTGGCGTCTTAAAAATGCAGGCTCCTGGGCCCCACCCCAGACCTAGTAAATCAGATTCTGCATTTAAGCAGGATCTCCAGATATTCTGTGTGGTCAGTAAAGTTCAAGAAGCACTTCTCTCTAATTTGTCTGCATATCTTTTAAGTCACTAGTTATCTACCTAGTGCTCATGGATTGCCAGCACCTTGCTTCATGATGCAAAGAAATGCCTTCACTAAGTTATTGCATCGGATTTCAGTAAGTCTCATGATGAATGTTTGGTTTTTAGTAAAACCATTGTTTAAGGCATCATATATTGTTTAAGGCTGTCAAATATCTCTTGGTTGAAAGACCTATGGAAGAAAACAATTTTTTTTTAATGAAGAAGAAAAAGCTGGAAAGTAATACATGTTTGCATGAAAAAATACAAATAAACAAAAAAGCAAGCAAATAAAAGTGATCTATTATTCCATTATCCAAATATATTGTTGATATTTTGTTATAGAGTATGCATACATATTCCATGTGTATCATCATAAACATTTCCACAGAATGAAAAATAATCATTTTCAACATGGGTTTTTTATGCCATCATAAGATTCTATTATGTGAACACATACTACTTTATGAAATAGTGACATGGAATATTATTCCCTCGGTGTTTACTTCTAGTTACTTTTTTGCTGGTATAAACAATACTAGAGCAAACATCCTGAACATCAGCATTTGGATTTGTATATCCCTGAAAATACTTTTAATATATATCATATCTTAAAAATTTACTATTTCTCCTAAGGAACTGCTAAGTTAACATTTTTCCAGATAACAATTACAGTAAATTGAGTTTCCCTTTTTGCTTTCATTGTCAGAAAAGTCAGAATTAAATGTAATGCTCAATTACACTAATTATACTAACCTAGATTCATAGATATACACATTATATGATTACATACTATATAAAGATATTATCTATGTATTATATGTATTTTTATAGGTTTAAAAATATGCATCTTCAATAAAATACATTAAATATTTTATGGTAGTAAGGTACTTATCAATTTAAATCAAGGTAATTAGTGGTTTCAAAAGAAAAGGTTCCAAAATTGGCAGGGTTCCTGTTAATGCATGTTAGCAAAATTACAGTTAAGTTAACAAACATACTGTTATTTAAATACCAACAGAAATTTTCCTCCCCATTCTGTTATTAGGGGCTTATTTTTTTAGACCTTCAAGCAGTCCCCTATAAAATGCCTAAATCCATGTTAAATGAAAGACACATTAAATTCAGAGCAAATTGCAGCAAAGGGGAAAGAGGTGAGTATAGGAAGAAGAAGAAAAGGAGCTAAAAGAAGAAACAAAAATGGCCCCAAGGGATGCTTTGCCCAGACTAGAGCATCTACTTTGGCAGAGTCTCATAAAATGGGTTATAGTACCATGACTTCAGAGTGAAATCAAGCTTTAATTCACTATAAATATAGATTACCACACAGGGAGTGGATTTCCTGCAAAGGGGAGTTTAGATTCACTCAGATTTAAATGCAAACAAGAGATGAGGTGAAGGGAGAGAAAGAAAAAATGTGAGAATTACTTCATCCATTGCCAGAATCGAAGATACATATGTGAGACACTGCTGGACAGTTTTGAATCTGCTCTGATTCAAAATGATGAAGAGGGAGGAAGCAAGAAAAAGTAGGCAAGTGAACAGTTCCCACAGCAACTCTGGACAGTTCTTAGAAGACCTGACCCAAAACCTTGTCTCACCAATAACTGGCTTAAGCCCAATGGATAGAACCTGAAGCCTTTAGTAACGTTCTCTGCATTCTCAATCCCTTCTTGCTTGCAGTTTGTTAATGCTAGAAAAACTTCTAACTCAAGAATGAAGTAGATAACCTGAAACCACAAAATAAACATGAGACAGACTGACGTAAACCTTGAATACAGACCTTCTAAGCCTCAGAGCTCATGTTACTTCACCACGGACTGAGATCTGGCCTCATGAACAGAAAACCCCTTGAATATAGCCCTTTATTTGGGTCTCTTCTAGTTTAGAGAGAGAATAAATGGCTTTTATTTGGGGAGCGCCTTAACTCGAGAGCAAATTATTTTTGTAGTACAGTTCAACCAATGCAAGGAATTAATGTAAAAACATGTAAACATCAGTCCATTTTCAAAGAAGTGAGAACAATGCTGCTGCACAGCTACCCTGGGACTGCAATTTTGTAGCCGAGTAAAATGGAATAATAGCTATAGTCCAGTGGTTCTCAGGGAGGGAACCCTGATGTGATAGGCAGAATCATGGCCCCCAAAGATGTCCCTGTCTGATTCCCAGAACCTATGAATATGCTGCTTCATGGCAAGGTAGTATTAAAATTGCAGATGAAACTAAGGTTGCTAATCAGATGACCTTAAAATAGAGAGATTACCCTCAATGAGCTGAGTGGGTCCAATGTAATTACAAGTGTCCTTTAACACAGGAGAGGAAGGCAACAGAGAGGTCAGTCAGAGAGAGATTTAAAGGAGCTGAACTGTTGGCTCTGAAGATGGAGGAAGAGGCCACATGCCATGGGATGCAGGCAGTTTCTAGAAACTAGAAAAGGCAAAGAAATAAATTCTTCTCTAGAGCTTCCAGAAAGAACAAAGCTCTGTCAACACCTTGACTTTAGCTCAGTGAAACGCATTTCAAACTTATCTCCAGAACTTCAAGACAATAAATTTGTGTGGTTTAAAACCACTAGGTTTGTAGTGATATGTTACAGTAGCAGATCTGGAAACTTATTAAAAATGCAAATTCTCAGGGCGCCTGGGTGGCTCAGGTCATGATCCCAGGGTCCTGGGATTGAGCCCCGCATCAGGCTTTCTGCTCTCTGCTCAGCAGGGAGCCTGCTTCCTCCTCCTTGTGATCTCTGTCAAATAAATAAATAAAATCTTTTTTTAAAAAATGCAAATTCTCTGGCTCCACCCCAGACTTCTTGAATCAGAATCTTTAGGGTGGGGCTCAAAAATGAGCATTTGATAAACCATGCAGATGATCACATTAAAGTTTGAGAATTACTGATTTAGTTCAATTCCCTCTGAAGCCCAAAACAGTAAACTGATATGCTAATAATAAGAGCCTCATTAGTGGCAGAACTGGAACTAGACCTAGATCTCCTAGGTTTTTAAAAATATTTGTTATTTTGATGCCCTTTTATGCATGTACTACTATTTCATCTAGACTCAGGTTTTTCCTCAGTAAAGCAAGACTAAGTGTGTTTAACCCCTCATAGAGCCACTGTCAGCAAAAATTTAGGTAATATGTAAGTCAAATGCTTTAAATGGAATAAGCTGTTGTTCAGAAAAAGTTACTCTTACTATGCGGTAATATTACAATGAATTTACTGTGTGCTCAGAAAGTTATTCTATTTTTTTGTGTGTGCTAATATAATCACTCACACAGATATGGGCACATGACCCAGGCCTAGCCAAATAATACCCTACTCCCGTGGACTGTGTTAGGGGAGGATCAGATGACCCAACAGGGCCAGACGGTGTCCCTCACCTGAACTGTCATATGCACGATTGGCCAGAGAAGCCCTTTCCACTGTTTGCTAAACCCTGGCACTTAGAGAGAAATTCTATCTGCAGAACTAAGTCAACTATAGAGATGAGGGACAAATGAATGGATGGATGGATGGATGGATGGATGGATAAACAGATGCATGCACGCACAGAGGAGTAGACAGATGAAGATGGTGGAAAGAGACAGAGAAAAGACACCTGAAGTCAACTACTTGGTGCCAGTTCTTGAGGCCCTGGATCCTATGCTATAATTTCAGTCTTATAAGCTGTATACTATTGCCCTCCAAGCTTTGTGAGCCTTTTTGCTTAAACTGTTGAAATTGAGTTTCTGTCACTTGTGGCCCAAAGAGTGTAGCATTCCTTTTAAATATAATACTATTCTTCAACAACACAGTATCGCCTTTCACACCGACAGTTCTCCTCATCAGCACTCAGTAGCAGTTTCAAATCTGAACTTCCACCACCTTTGGAAACAACTCTCTGAGGATCAATTTCCAAGCTTCTGGGCATCTTGTGGAAGTCCCCTTACTAACCACTCCCACCCCCTGATCTTCTCACTAGTCTTCCCTTTACTCCAACTGCATCATCAGTTTCCCTAGTCAACAGCCCAATGGTGTGGGGGGACCAAGCCTTGCAAAAGATTTTTCTCTATCCCCTTATGACTCCCACTTATGAACATTTCCACAATTCCCAGCAATATATATATAAGTGTATCTATAAATATTCCTTGAAAACTCACTTTGCATCCCATCCTCATAAAGTTCCCCTGGGCCTTCTAAGTTAAGAGAAGTACTAAAAAGAGTCATGGCTCTCCTATGTCATTAGTTGGCTCAAGCCAGATGTTACCTGAAACAAGCTATGATAATGCTTGGATGAGCTTCTCTAGTGTGTATGAAATGAGATTATGGTTTGGGGACTAAGCCCAGTTGGGCAAGTGCTCACGCAACAGAGGTCAGCAGGAAGCCTCTTGACTGATAGGGAACAAGGTGAGTTTAGAAGTAATTTTCCTATTGGCCCAAGGGATGTATCAAGTAGAAACAAGAAAGGGAGGAAGGGAGGAAGGAAGAAAGCCAAAGAAGAAAAGTAATGAAGAAGGCTGCTTTTTTAAAATTTTAGATCCTGGATAAAAGCAAACAACCTTATAGACATAGAACATTTTCAGGGATAATAAGGAGTTTCACATTTTAAGGTGGACACTAGGAAAAGTTAAATCCACCAAAAACTTAAAAATTAATATGGCATATAGAATGGTGTACTGTAACACACCTACCTTCTAGATTGAAGCCAGCATTTGCAAGTAATTAGCCAAGATCATGCCACAGAGAAAGAAATTCCTATTGAGCTATCTCTCTTTATAATCCATGTTCTAGAAGGCAACAAAAGCTTTCCCAAATCCAGGGAAAACATAGGTCTTTTTTATATCATATACATTTCCCAAACATGCTCCTTGGACCTTACGAACACCTGTGCCTGCCACATGTCTGGGTTCCCCTCATCAGGCTGTATCATCAAGAAGGCTTCTTCCATTACAAGCCTGTCTTTAAAATATGGTTTCTAAGTCCTGTGGGCTAATTAAGCACAGCTGGGTCTACATCAGCCCCACTCAAGTGTGACGATTAAGCGGGCAAGAAAAAATCAATCATCATTAATCACTAAATCCATGTAGTGACTTCTAGAGGTGCTAAATGGGTTGAGCAGGGCAATGGTGATGCTTTTCACTGAGCGACCAAATGGTTAAAGTGAGAAAGAGCACGCATTCCTCCCAGAATGGGTGGGAACGTCAGAAACTCATGTGTTTACAGAACAGGGAAATCTAGGTAAAGTGGGAATAAAGTGCTTATAATTTCCTGTACATTGCACTCCCTTCAATTTTGGCTGTTTGGGCCAGGGGAAATGAATATAACTATTGCCACCACTTGTTATCACCTGAATGGTACCTCTATTAGAGTTTAAGGTACCTCTTTTAGTGCGAATATATATATTCACTTGTAAAGTGTTTTCATCGAGCAGACTTTTTTTTTCCTTTTATTGGACTATTCCCTACAGCCCTTGCCTTATGATGCATTGAGAGTTTATGTCTTCTCTGAATATACTCTTTACTGAAGCATTCAGTGTAAAGGAGTCTGGTTTATGCCAAGCCCATTTAATTTAGCAAAACCATCCTCCTCTTTGAGGAAGGTGGCACAGAGGTTTCAGATCTGCATGTGGAGAACAATTAGCACTAACATTATTATTGCTTTGTGTAACTTTTGTTTTAGGTTTGTTTTCTTGTGTTTAATTCCCTTCTGTTTCAGTGGCCAAGGAGGCTGACTTCGGAAGCTGTGGAAATATTTTATTGTGCTTACAATGAAAATAGGAGCCCAATCTCTGGTTTCATCACTGGACATTAGTTTAGAAACCATTTGTCCTATGTCCTGTGAAAGAGAATACAAGTCAGGGTGTGCCTGTTTCCCAATAGTAAAGCAAGTCCTGTATTCTTTCTGGTGCAAAATGAATGCAGGGATTAATTTAAGCAACAACAAATTGCACACTGCCTCTCCCACGCTCCAGCTAATGACAAGTATCTGTGTTGGGAACTCATTTGCAGGCCAGTTGGAAAAGCAAGAGGCATTATAACAGAAAAACAGCCATAAGCAGATGAGGCAATTTTCACATCTGCCTCCTGAAACTTAAGGTTATGTGTCTACTCTGAATTCACCATGTCTTTGTTCTGTCCTTGGGTTGGTGTGTGAGGGTTCTTGGAGAAGTAGCATGGGAAAAGGTAGGCTATAAATCCCACTTCTTGTCACCAACCCTCTGGACCTTCTTCTTTTCTTTCTTTTTTTTTTTAGATTTATTTATTTATTTTAGAGACGGTTGGGGGGGGTAGAGAGGTAGAGAGAGGCAGCATGAGCAGGGGGAGGGGCAGAGGGAAAGAGAGAATCTCAAGCACTGAGCGTGCAGCCCCACATGGGGCTCAATCTTAGGACCCTGAGACTGTGACCAAGCCAAAACCAAAAGTCAGACGCTTAACAGACTGAGCCACCCAGGCACCCCTGCACCTTCTTTCTTTCAATCCTAGTGCATGATCACTCTCCTCAATGGAGAGTAAAAACTGGAATTTGGAACTGCTTTTTTTTTTTTTAAGATTATATTTATTTGACAGAGAGAGATACGGCGAGAGAGGGAACACAAGCAGGAGGAGTGGAAGAGGGAGAAGCAGGCTCCCTGCTGAGCAGGGAGCCGGATGTGGGGCTCGATCCCAGGACCCTGGGATCATGACCTGAGCCAAAGGCAGACACTCAACAACTGAGCCACTCAGGCGTCCCTGGAATTTGGAACTGCTTAAGGAAAAAAGAAAAGCCTAACATCTAAGGTTAAATTTCCTTCTCTTCTTTTAAAGTTGGAATAGCATATGGAGAAAATGAAAGGTGTGACCTTTTTAGGTCTCCATTCCCCTTTACCTTTCTGGAAGCAAGAAGTTTAGAGACAATGAGCACAATGGGAAAGAGGGTGGTGAAGGACCAGACTGAGCCTGAGATGGAAGAAGAGAAGCAAAAGTGCCAAGAAGAGATGGAGATAAGGAACAGGGAGGCTGGAAAATAGACAGAAAAGAAAAGGCCTGGACAAAATCATAAAGGAAGCCAAAGTGGTCCACAGTTTCTCCAATTTCTATATGGACCTCTCATTGCTCTCAGCAATGCTCAGTTAGGTGCCCAGCAGTCTCCTCCCACCCATCCACGCCTATTGGGTGGGACACCACTGCCCCTTGCTCTCAGAAATTCCATCCATATCACCAGACTGAATTCTTATGGTCTATCTGACCCCTCTGTGAGCTCCAGGGCCTCTAGCACTGTGAGGACACAACAAGTATCTAATAATACTCACTGGAAAAACAAAAACAAAAACAAAACATACAACTAGACAATGAGAACCTGGTGGATTATTACTATGTAACTTTAGAAGAATAAATACGAAGATTTTTATACCTTCCTGACCCAAATGACTGATTTCCCTGTTAGAAATCATAGTTATTTGGCAGGCCCTAGAGTAGATATCATAGTTGTCAGTCTTTAGGAAGATCTTCAGTTTCTACCAAGGCAGTGATCTAACTCACCAGCTCTAGAGGAAAGAAGGAAAGGCAACAAAAGCTCAACTTACATGACTGTAGGTGGTTAATTCTGGGCTGGTGCGTACATACACACACACCATACAGTTCTCACCTAACACACTGGGCTGATGTCATAAATTTAAAAGCCATGTTACTGAAAGTTTTTAACACCCTGGGACTACTAACACCCACGCTGTCAGTCATGTAGTGTGAATGGTTCCTGCACCTGTTTTGATAAAGAGGAGGGAACAGGAAGGCAGGTACTATCAATCTAATTGGGAGTCAAAGAGTAAGAGGTTAGGACTCAGATAGGAAAAGAAAAATGCTCAGATGCTCCTCAGGCAAGTTGTGCAGGTATAATCCTCTAGACTAGGAAATCGTTGGCTGGTTAAAGCAGACACTCACCCAAAACCTGTGAGGCTGACACTCACTCAATCACTCAGAACGGCTGTTTTAAGTCTCGTGAACACGATACCTCTGTGTTTCTGGCAATGCAGGTGACCCACATGAAGAGGGCCAGCTGTGTCAAAAAGCCGCTTCACCATCTGAATCTATGTTCTCCACGAGCAGGTTTTGCCAACAAACTCATCTCCCAGGGCCTAAGCCTGGCACAAGGTAAGCAGACACTGAGAAGAAGGAAGTGTAGGCCGTGAGTAAGCAAAGGCAGGAGAGAGTGATCATGGATGTCGGCCAGACCAGGTTTCCTGAATGAAATACCACCAAGCTCTCAGCATCCAAAAGAGGGAAAGCACAGATGAAAAAAAGACTCACACAGGCACATACCCAGAGAACGAGAACTGCTCAGGAGTAAAAAGAACTTTTAAGTGAGCACAGGTGGCTAGTAGGAAAGTCAACTGAGGCTGAAGATAGGAACCCAAAGCCCTCCAGAGATGTGCAGTAAGCCACCAGGTCTGACCACCAACAGCTCCAGCTCCTAGCTGGTAGGAGAACCCTCCAACTAACAAGGAGGAAGAGAACAGCATGGTTGAGGCATCCAATCCAGATGCTATTTTCAAAAATCCACCCCCTCTGCCTTCCTTGAGTGAATACTGGAGGGTGATGGCCAGTGATATGGATGCTTAGATAGACAACTGTAACAGGATGCTCAGATAGACAACTGTAACAGGAAGTGTAACAGGTTGTTCATACTGCATTTGTCAACAGGGGCCTCATATGACAGGATACCAAAGCTTGTGTGAGATACAGCCCCTCACAAACAGAATTTACAGTGGCAATGCAGGAGAATCTGTTCCACCAGTCTTGATCCAGCTACCTACTTTGAGAAGAATAAAAGGGAAGAGAAAGTAGAAAGAAAGGATTGGTAAAGGGGTTTGGTTTGAGTTTTTGTTGTTGTTGTTGTTTGTTTTTGTTTTTGTTTTAGAAGAAAGCTGTGCCCTGCAGTGAACTCCCATCGCAACGGGACCCCCTTGCACAGCCCAGGAGCACCTTTCCAATTGCATTCTATGTGTTCCAGTGTTCCAGAAGCTGTTGAGATACATTGGGTGAGTACAAACACTATCCCCAGAATTGTACACAGCCACAGCCTGGTGCCTACATACCACCTGTCCCTTAGGGGAAAATATGGGAAATGTTGCCTTCACTACACATTCTAAGGAGAATATCTACACAGGTTCACCTCAGAGAGCTCTGAAATGGATTGCCTGTCACTGAGACCTCAAAAGAACTGATGCCTGATTCATTCCTCAGAAAGACAAAGAAGACTGTGGACTGTGACCTGATTCTAGACCACAAAATAAAAGGGTAAGGAGAGAGGTCACTGTTTTGATGGCAAGGCCAGAAATGCACAGCAGCATGGATACATCAGCAACTTGTGTTCACTGCAATGGGGTGGTGGGGAGGAAGTGTTGAGGAACACATGTTTCTTGTGGGCCATGAAGGAGAGCAAGCTTACAAAGGAACTCAGAATATGCTCACTTAAAATAAGAAAGCATCTGTCTAGGCCAAAAGGACTATGGAAGAGAAGGGCAGCAAAGACCCTCCAAAGTCCCTGCAAAATGCCCCAAACAGAGACCACTTGGAGCCTCTGCAGGCCCAGAAGGCAGAAAACACTGGCCTAGTAAGAATTGTCTTACTGTTTACATCTTCTTCCTACTCTGCATCCCTCCTCCCCAGCAAAACCACAGCTAGCTAGTGGTGAAAAGGTGAGCCTAGAGAGAAGAAAAGAATAAGCCAAAAGGCTCCCCTTTACTACTGCAGGCCTGGCAGGGGAAAGAGAGATTTGTTTGCTACTGCTGTGTAACAAATTGCTACAATCTTAGCAGCTTACAACATCCACTTACTACCTCACAGTTCTATAGGCCAGAAGTCCAGCATGGCTCGGCTAGTTTCTCTACTTAGGGTCTGAAGACTGAAATCAAAGTGTTGGCTGGCTAGATTCTTATCTTGAGGCTTGAAAAAGGAATCCACTTCCAAACTCATTAGGTCATTGGCAGAAATTAGTTTTATGTGGCTGTAAGTTTGAGATCTCCATTTCTCAGCTACTTATGGGTCTCCAGTCCTTGTATGTGGTCCCAAAGACAACAGAAGCACATGGAACGCCTCTCAGGCTTAGAATCTCTCTGACTTCCCCTTCTACTACCAGGAAGAAAAAACTTTGCTTTTAAAGGTAGCATGTGATTAGATTTGGTCCACCAAGATAACCTCCTAAGTATCTCAAAAGTATGTGTCATAATTTTGACACATGAAGTAACACAAGTCATAGTAAGAGTGGTATCTCATCATATTCCCAGATCTCACCCACCCTCAAAAGAAAAGGCATTATATAATACTCGGGGTCACTGGAGGTCATTCTTAGAAATTTGCCACAAACAGGTCAGATTGGAAGTTACAATATTCAAATATTCAAATTACTAAATCAAAGGACTGTCTGTAACACCGAGGAATGGTGGAACTGTCAATTAGTGAAGAATAAACAGAAAAGTCAATGGGGGAGTTTTCATCAGGGGAGAAGAGGTAAGACACTGAATAAACGTGAAGGACATTTATTCCTTCACGTTATATGTGAATGGGGGATGAAGCATTAAGTGTTTTGTTTGCATCCGGAGCTGTACTTGCTGGACATACAGTTTACTCAAGGATCATAATCCCAGAGAAAGGCTGGGCTGAATCAAACCAAAATGATGTGTCCTAAGGATGGTAAGACCAGAGAGGGACAAGAAAA
>PISX010012732.1:52500-59566 GCA_004024625.1 Mellivora capensis
CTTGTAACAAGGGGAAGCAGTGGGTGGGTGGGTGGGTAGGTGGGTGGAATGGGAGAGTGGAGGAACCAGCTGTAGGCGGATAAATAATCAGACGCCTTAAAGCAACAACGCCCCTGCGGATTTCCTTCTGTGTAAATGTTCTAAATGTTCGGTTCTGGATCTTTGATTCTCACTTGCCACAATCACTAAAATAAGCAGTACTTGCCCATTCTGACTTTTAAGGGCAATTCAAGTCACTGAAAGGGATTGCATTTTTATCTAGTAGAGACAGCTAAAGCAGAATAAGGCAGAACACTGTAGAAAATGAGGTTGAAGAAGATTGGAGTTGTCGCCCTATAATGTTATTTATATACAGGGCTGGCCCCAGACTAAGTCCTGGGAGAGAAAAAAAAATGTGTTTGAACATTCCTGGTGAGTGCTCTTTAAACACCAATGCACAGAGAAGTGAAAAGTAACAACTGACTCAGGGTGTTTTTTTTTGTTTTTTTTTTTTTTTAATTTTCATGATTAATGTTTCCAGAGGGGGAGGAAATGTGGCTTAGAAATTAATTACCTTGGGTTGGAAGACCAAAGCCTTAGACCTGATGTTGTCTTCCTGTCCCAGACCCTTCTGATGGAAAGGCCACATTGACCAACTTTCCATTCCCCCCCGAATTTGGTTTTATGGGGAGCTCCTAACACATTCCCTTCACCCACCACCAATTTTCTGTTTTCTTCTTATATAAATAACAAAGAAAGAAGCACATCAAACCTAAAGAGATCAACTGAATTATAACGAAGTCCTTGACGGCTAACACGTCTTGCATCTGATTTAAAGCAGGAAGCCCCCATGTCTAGCTGCCTCTGATCCATTTAGAATAAAACAAGGTCATGCTGCCTTGGCCCTGATTATAAATATATTACGTTTAAGTGATGAATGCCGCATTCATGAGGAGCAGGAGATCAAAAGTGCCTGAGGCTGGTGCTTTTCAATCTCTCCTCAGTGCGGAGTCAGAGACTTAAAATAAACATGCTGTTAAATGAATGTTACAGAACCCATGTACAGAGGCACAGGGATGACTTTGTTTCTAAGGCAGAACATAATGGGAGAGGAGAGGCCATGTTATAGCTTCTCAGAGGATGGGAAGAAAACTTCCCTCTGTTGGCTTCACCCAGACCCCCTCTGTCCCCCTCAGCCTATTATTCTAAGCCACCAAGAGAGGCAGGAAAGGTCACATTTCTTCATATCAAAGGGAAAGATGGCACGATGTGCCTGTTTTCTATAGATGTACTCACTCCTTGAATTCTTCCATTTTCCATGAACAGTGACACTAGCTCCCCCACAGCTCCACAGATCCTAGAATGACAGGGCTGGTGGAGGAACTCCAGAAAGAGTCACTGCGATCAGCCCTCTTGTTTAAAGAGGACAAGAAGCTATTTTAAGGGCACACGGCTGGGAAACAGCTTATCCAGGAGTGTGACCCACCGATGCCAGTGCCACGTCTATCTATAGGAGACAAATTGCCCGCCTACCCTCATATCACCTCAGTTAAGGCACTTCTGTCTCTCAAGACTCCCAAACTCCTCTGAATTCAAAGGGCCCCAAGCCTTGGTAAAGGACCACCAGCAATTCCTCTCCTTCCCGTGTCATCCGTTTCAATTCACTGATCAAATCAATGTTGACTGAGTACCTATTTGCCCTTCTCAACAGCTGAGTTCCAAGCAGAATTGTATTTCTTGTCCCAGATTCCTTTAGTTGTCTGACCCACTTTTTTTTTTCTTTCATTTTTCTTCCATCAGTTTCTGGCTCAGGAAATTAGTATTTTCCCCAAAACCAACATTTACATATAATATCATGTGTTTTTACTCTGCTATGGCAGGGATAGAAGTAATTATATGCTACATATAATTACAATAATGCTGACAGCTTTCGGCTTTTCTTCCTCTCCCTCTCCTTCCAGAAGACAACAGAGTTCAGAGAAATGGCCAGAGCCACAGAAAGCAAGAGGCGCCAGAAAAACACAGGCAGCTGTGTGAAGAGAAATGACCTGGAAGTAAAGGAGTCAGTAGAACTAATCCAGTTGTAGCCAAGACCACTTGCTTGACCTTGGTTGAGCCTCTCAAACCCCTCTAGGCCTTGAGGTGTTTTTTTTTAATGTGAAATATGAGGGCTTTAACTTAGGTCCCTGACTGCTCTATATCTCTATGGTCCTGGTTGCCCCCAAAACATTAATTAGATTTTACATCATTTGATTTCATTTCCGGACATTTACAATTCTCTGAGTAATGGGTAACATTCACAGCCCAATTACTTTCCCAAGCTCATCGAAATTTAATTTGCAGCGTGCAGTGACACAGAGCCTGAGTTTGACTAGGAAGTCAGCAAAGCCACACCAGTGATTTACGCAAGGCTCCCTGCCTACAAAATTTACCATCAGGGATGTCTAATGAAATTTTTTTCTCATGTAAACATACAGCTTTCACATCTACTGGAGTTGGAGCAGATGAGCTTCCCAGGACAGAATGTACTAGACAATACGCTCCTTTTCACATAATGAGCTCAGGAAATTCTGCTGTGAAATGAAGGGTCTTGGAGTTATTGTAATGCTTCATAAATGAGAACTCTCTTTCAGAACTTCACAATGCTATTTGCATGTTAAAAACACCTGACCCCAGGAGGCTGCATTTATTCTACTACACCTTTAAGAATACTATGACCTCTACATTTACATTTAAATAATACCTGTGCATTTTTCACTCTCAATCTACTGTACAGTTTTGGGGAGGAGGGCATTTTGACATGAAATTAATGTGATTTTTAGGAGGCAGGAAATATTATTGGAACTTAGGAGTTACGAATGCAATCATTAAATTGCTGGATCAAAAACATTTTCTTCTTCCTGGTACTGTTTATAAACTCATACGCTATGTTTACCTGTCCAGTATGGTAGCCATGAGCCACATGCGATTATGGGGCACGTGAAACGGTGCTAGTCCAAAATGAGATGTGCCGTAAATGTAAAATACACAAAGACTTCAAGAAAATTTTAAATTACATAGGATCTTCACATATTTCCATTGAACAACCCTACTCTAAATGTCTAGAAGCTCTGTGTCATGTTTCATCATCAAGTACAGTGTTCATTTGTCTCCACACCATTATTCATTCAGGGTTTACAAAGTGCCATGCTCTGTGCCTGATGGAAAGAATTGCAAAATGAGCAAGCTCTTGTTTTCAAGGTAGAAGACGCAGACTCTACACAATACTCACAACTTCCCAATCAGAGGCTTGCCTTTAGCTTAGGGGCTACATTCTGGATGTATGTGCAGTCTCCTGTGCAGCTCTGTCACCCTTAGGATTAAATCCCAGGCCTGACTTGTACACCCTGGAGTAGATCCAGATTTTTGTGCAGCCAAAAGCATATGGAAGCAGCTTCAGTAAAAAAAGATACAAATGACAATGACAAAATTAGGTAAACACTGTAACTTAAGTATGAATACTGAATCAAATGTAGGTAAGTGTGATTAATCCTCTGAGTGGTTCAGAGGTGTCTCCAGAAGATCCTTGACTTACATCATGTCAGACAAATAGGAATTTGGTTAGGAGGCTGGAACATAAGGAAAGAGCATCAGTAAGTGTACAGATGGCTTTTGGCAGGAGTGTAGAAGGAGCCAATAACAACAATGATACTGGACAAAAGGTGAGCAAGGGACAGATTATGCCAGAGCTTGTACACCAGGCAAAGGTATGATAATTCCATTCTGGAGTATAGGAATTAGGAACCGGTGAAAGATCTGGAATGACATGATCAGTTATGTTTTTGAAAGACCACTGAAAGCAGGGGAAAGACTGGGCCAGGCACACTTCTGACTCAATGTATATACCCACCTCTCCATGGAAGGTGGCATTTTGGATTTTAGTAATCCTCTCAGAGTGTTCCAGCACAATCCCACACACCTGGACTACAGAATGCCCTTTCCTCTTCCAAGAAGTTCCCTAAGCTGACTAGTATTCATTGAGTCAGTCTTACCTCCCATCTTCCCCACTGACTCCAGAGCTCAGGCACTGCCCTCCACCCCCCATCAGAAGCTGTTCATTCTAAATGGGCTCCACATTGCCAATCTGGAAACCTGGTGTGACAGCTAACTCTGGGAAACCCAAGGGCCTTCACACACAGCAAAGACAGTGGCATCTGAATAAATATGGCTGCCACAGCGGCCTGTGAAATGAAGGGATAATGACACTCCTCTCAGTGCTATCTAACCCAGTGGTGCCCCAGACCAAACCAGGCCTGCCACCCAGGGACACAACTCCTCAGCCTCCCTCACACAGCCAGTCTCCAAATCCCAGCATGCCTTCTGAGGGACTTGCTCAAATGAATCCTGGCCCCACTGCCTCCCAGACATAGAATCATTTTCTCTCGATGATGTAACTTGGAATGGGAGCCAGGCCATAAGTCTCACCTCTTTATATTCTCTGAGTGACCTCATCTCAGGGTCTAATGGGCCTTGGTCAGGATCACCTCAGTTTACACCTAACTGGCAAACCATGCATCTTGGGAACTCATGAGCTACTTACGTTAACTGGCTTACCCATTTCCATGCAAACTTCTAGCTCCACCTATCAATAGTGTCTCTGGCAAAAGTAAATAAATTGAACTTCCAGCTTGCCAAACATGCAGCCAACAGTTATAGTCATAGAAAGGACCCAGAAATTAATCAATGTCCACTCAAATCTCTTACTTTGCCTACTTCCTAAAATGAATCCCCAGTGTAGACCTATATATATCATAGGACAGTAAATACCCATGATTCCTGGGCCCTGGATGGGGGTCTGAATATACTCTGGTACTCAGTCTGGCACCCCAATGGTACTGTCTACCTATCACTGCATGACTCCCCAAAAAAAAGAAAGGAAGGAAGGAAGGAAGGAAGGAAGAGAAAAGAAATGAAAAGAAAAGAAAAGAAAAGAAAAGAAAGGAAAAGAAAAGAAAGGAAAAGAAAAGAAAAGAAAGAAACTCCTTTCAACACAGGAGTATCCAGGAGCAGGCATAAGAGGGGTGACTGCACAGAGCTAAATCTCAACTTTCAGAGCATTGTGTCTACCTTCATTGAGGCTGAAAGCTAACCTGCAAACATCTTCACAAAGGTTAAAGTCCATGTTTGGTAATTGTAACCAAATTTCACCTAAATGCAAGTCTTAAAATATCTTATAGGGTCTTATGGACTGAACTATGTCCCCTAAAAATTACATGTTACCCTCTAATCCCCCATGTATTTGAGATAGGGCCGTTAAAGAGGTAATTAAGGTTAAATGAGATCATATGCACAGGACCCCATTCCAACAGGAATGGTGTCATTGTAAGGAGAAAAAAAAAAAGACATGCCAGAGATGGGTGCACAAAGAGAAAAAAACCTTCTGAGGACACAGCAAGAAGCTGACCATCTGTAAGCCATGGAGAGAGGCGTTAGGAGAACCCAAACCAGCCAACTCCTCGATCTTGGACTTCCAGCTACCAGAACTGTTAGAAAATTAATTTCTGTTGTCTAAGCTACCTAATCTGTGGTACTTTGCTATGGCATCTTCTCGCAAAAAATATGCCAGGTATGTGAACAGAAGAAATATACTGAAGTTACCTCAGCCTATTTTCCAGACTTTAGAAAGAAACCAGGTATCTTTTTTTTCCAAAGGAGTTGTCATTTGATGACAAGGTGATGTGACGAAGTGGTGGAGAAACTTTTGAATACTTTCTCCTTACAAGGGGCTACTCTAAATGCCTTGAATATATTGACCCACCTGAACCTCAAGAGCTTGGATGTGGATGTTATTACCCCCATATTGTTGAGAAGGAGAGGGAAGCTCAGACAGCCAATACCACTGTAAGGTATAAAAACAAGAAACCTCATCTGTGTGATCCAGGCAGGAAGTACAAGATGGAAAGCCAAAAAAGGAAGTAAAATTCATATTGGAGGCCTTGCTTCTGCTTGACCTTTGGTTCTTCATGGCAGAGAGCTCTATCACTGTGGTAGTATAATTGTTTTCATTATTTGTATCATGTGAGTTTACCGACAATGCAATGGGGATGAAAATTTGCCCTCTGGAAACCACCACACCCCAAAGGAAAAAAGAGAAAGGTTTTCTGAGCAAACCTAATGTAACTCATCTTTCTCCCTTAGAAACTTGAATCATTACCATTTTGTCTGAATTTCCATGTTCTCTGATCCCTAGATCTACTTTGTGTGATGGTATAGACTTAGCAATGAAAGCTTTGGGGGTAATCACCCCAAAGTACATGTACTGTACAAAGTACTGACAGGAAGTCAGTATTTTATTTTCCATATTATGTGTTTCTCAATTTTTTTTTACATCATGCTCTTTTCAAAATAAATGTTATATGATTCTGCTACATTATTTTTCTAATCCATTATTAGTCAGTTCCAACTGACCGAGTGGTTGCACAGTAGAAATCTTATGGTTTCACACACATTAACCCAAAGGTTAGATTCCAATTTTTTATGACTCTGAAGATTCTAAAAGAGATATCTTAAAAGAGCCACCTGGGTGGCTCAGTGGGCTAAGCCTCTGCCTTCAGCTCAGGTCATGATCCCAGGGTCCTAGGAGCCTGCTTCCCTCTCCCTCTCTCTGCCTGCCTCTCTGCCTACTTGTGATCTCTATCTCTCTTTCAAATAAATAAATAAAATCTTTAAAAAACAAAAAGAGTAAACTTTAAGGTAAATACACAATCTCTAGCCCTCCAAAAGTAAAAGCAACACACATATGCCACATGAGGATTAAAAATTTGTGCTGTTAACAGAAATCAGTTGCATTTCTCTACATCAACAACAAGACAGAAGAAAGAGAAATTAAGGAGTCAATCCCATTTACAGTTGCACCCAAAACTATAAGATACCTAGGAATAAACCTAACCAAAGAGGCTAAAAATCTATACTCAGAAAACTATAAAGTACTCATGAAAGAAATGGAGGAAGACACAAAGAAATGGAAAAATGTTCCATGCTCCTGGATTGGAAGAACAAATATTGTGAAAATGTCTATGCTACCTAAAGCAATCTACACATTTAATGC
>PISX010012733.1:0-59554 GCA_004024625.1 Mellivora capensis
CTCCCAGGGGTTTGCATGATCTGCCTCTCCTTTAACGCATAAGCATTTTTCCTCTTCCCTCGATATATTCCAACCCCACTGGCTTCCATTTAGCTCCTCCAACTCCCTAAGCTTTTTAGGGTATTCACACTTGCTACAGTTAAGCTAGAATGCTCCTCTTTCCAGAGCTTTTCATGGCTAGTTCATTTTCATCCTCCAAATCTCCATCTTCAATGTTAGTCAGAAATGCGTTCCCTGATTAAGCTCCATTATTTCCTATTTGTTTCCTAATACTTTTCATACCATGTAATTACATGGCTGTTTCTTTGTGTACCCACTTACTGTCTGTTGCCCTCAGAGGAATAGTTTCTTAAGCTCAGGAGTTAAAGTTCCCCCCACCCCTTTTTAAATCACTACTCTCTGCACATGTGTTTAGCAAAATCTTTGACATAGAAGAGGTACTTCATAAATGTTTGTTGAATACATGAGGAAGATCACAGGTGTGGGAAGTGAGATAGAGTAATTCAGCATGTAGTGGCAGAGCTATACGAACAAGAAGGAAGAACAAGCTGGTGGAGAATTTTTAGTTCCACTGATATTTAAAGATCTAGGCAGGGGATTGGTCAACAGATAGGGAAGGACAGTCGTTGGTTCAAGATGGGGAAATCTGGTCAAGGAGTCAAGAGCTGAAGTAAAAGAAAGTTAAGAGAAAAGAGCATGTTTAATTTGATGTCACTTGTAGAGAGCCTGGCTAAATTTCATGTCTAAAATCAGGATTGCTTCTAGAAACTAGGCTGAGACTAAGATTGCAACCATCGCTTTTGGGAGAGGAAGGGTGCAAAAGAGGGGGGAACTTGGCAGGGCTTGACAAACCCGGAATTGCGTTTTAGAAATACAAGTGAACTTTTAATTATTTTAAATTGTTCAGTTGCTTAATAGTAAACACATTTTAAAAGATTATTGAATCTCAGACTGTTAACATCCCAAGTATTTTTTTCACTGAGGTTATTGAATCAATGCATTTTCTGAGGATTACATTTTGATTTTTGTCTGAACACAAAATTGAACTAGGGGGATAGAAGGTTCCTGGTCCTTAAATTATAGGATTGGGCTAAGCCTTCCTTATTCTCTACCATGTGATGAATGAAATGTGATAAAAATGAGAATTAGTTTGTACAAACCAGAGATATATTAACAAGATTCTTGGATAGGAGTTAGACGTTTTCCAGGACTAATTAAGTAGCACTGTCACGAGGCAGAGTTAGTCTTGGATTATAATTGGAAGTTTGAAGCAAGACTTAGAAATTTCGGTTTTATGAGGTAGGAAAAGGGTTAAATGGAGCAATATGAAATGTCAGTTCTGGGCTTCTTAACGTGTAACATTGAGAATGTAAAATTTTTTAAAGTGTGATAACATCTAACAAAAAAGATTTAAAAATAATTGAAAAGTCTTGAATTGGGACATACTTATAGGAATACAAATACGAATCAAGAACTTTAAGAGAAAGGAATGGTGACATCAACTAATAGACATAGAAGAAATAATGGAAGTAGAAAAAAACTACTATTTTGGAACCACTGTGGAAACTATTGACTCAGAAGAATGATTAGTGAATAAAAGTCTGAAGAAGAACAGCATATATAATATGTGTAAACAGAATACCTCTGCAGAGAATACTTATTAATTGCAAAACGAGAAATGGTAATAGGAGAAACCTCACTGACACCACCTTACTGGGGGATCAAAGTTAATATCACCCATGACAGAAACACTGAGATTTGATTCCCGTTGTGATGCACTGAGAAAGTTAAAACATGGTTTATGTGGTATTCTTGCCCCAAACGCACAACCTGAATCTAGTCATGTGGAAACAAGTTAGACAGACCCAAAGGCATATTCTTCAGAATAACTACTCTGGTACTTCTGGAAATTTGTCATGAAAAGAGAAGTGTGAAGAACTGTTCCAGATGAAGGGGACTAACAAGATATGCCAACTACATGTAGGCTGTGATCTTGGATCTGGACGAGAGAGAAATTCTATAAAGGACATTACTGAGACAACTGGAGAAAGATGACCATATATTAGATAAAAATGGTATATAGATCTTGTCAGAATATACATAGAAGATTTTGATAATTATACTATAGTATAATGGACGATGTTAGCAGAGGGGAAGCTGGGTGAAGACTATACACAACTGTCCATACTATTTTGCAACTTTTCTGTAGGTCTAAAATTTTTTCAAAATAGAAAGTTAAGAGAAGTACATAGAAAAAGGATGGACAGGAAAAATGACCAAATTTTAGTGGTGACTTTCTACCTGGTAAAATTAGCTTTTCCCTGTCATTAAAAAAATACTTTTTTGTAATACATTTTCACAACAAGTTATGTGTTGTATAACCATTTAAAATACTTAGCCTAAAGTCAGGGAAAGAAGAACTAAACGCAGAAGAAAAATGCCACCTACTACAACCCCTTTGTGGATCAGCGTGGCAGCTAAACAGAAAAACATAGATGGGAGTGTTGAAAAAAATGGTGCATAAAAGTGGAAGACAGGATAGAGAAATCAACTGTTTAGAGATGCGTGTTACAGGTGGTATGAGGTGTGAGAGTAGATAATAAAAATAAGGACCAAGATTTAGGAGGCTGTGGCAGGGAGAATTTTATTCCAGTAGTAAAGAGGAGAACATTCTCCTTCAAAGAGAGTAGATACCGGCAGTATTTTATGTGTTAGAAGAGCATTAGGCTAATTCTCCCAGTTTTTAGGGAGTATAAATTAGGGTTGTGAGAGTATTCCCCACATGTAGGTTTTTAATAAGTTAAAACCATTTGCTCTAGATAATCATCTTCATACTTGTTTTTATCACAGACTCCTTTCTAAACAACTCAACCTGGCAGTGACTCAGGCATCCCCCGAAGAGACAGCCTCTTAATGAGTGACAAAGGTAATCA
Source organism: Mellivora capensis (assembly GCA_004024625.1). NCBI lineage: Eukaryota > Metazoa > Chordata > Mammalia > Carnivora > Mustelidae > Mellivora > Mellivora capensis. Next base: position 2,934 of record PISX010012733.1, read on the forward strand.
CCTACTCCAGTTAAGTCCCTCTTGCTCGAGACTTCTGCGTAAAATATTATTTGTTCACTATTAAATAAGGACAGTAGGGAAATGAATATACACTGCGGTATTATGAGGAGCCACACCTGAAAACCCGCAGCATGTTCGACGTTACGGTTCTCCGTCTCTTCCTAGCTCAAGACCTCTGAGATGCAAGGTGCCCTCTCTTCTGTGCCTGGGGTCTCCTGAGAGCAGGGGTGCTGGGGCAGGTGTGGGGAGCGGGGGCTATGTGGTTTGTAAAACCCCACCCCCAAGCATACTCAAGTCACTTCTGAAATGGCTCTTTTTCCCGTGTCGTTCCCCCCTACCTGAAGAGTTATTGCTCGAACTGGAATCGTTAACCTTTATTTCAGAGGATGATTATTTTCAGCCCCCTTTCTCATATTGTGACACCACCAGAGGTTTGCTCCTTAGAGAAGCAACACGCTGTCACTTGTTCCTTGGAGAGAGACCACGGGGCTCCACTTCAGATTTTAACCCCGATTCCTACTATTTCTATCTCCATAATTAGGTTTTAAGCTCCTGGCAGTCACAGACCTGGTCTCATCCATCTTTTTTACCCTCTTCAGGCCTAGCCTTTTACTTTCGAAAATTAGTAAATGTTTATTGAAAGTGAATACTGTTTTCCTTAAGAGCACATTTTATTCCTTAATGAAGGAAAATCCATTCCTAGCTATGAAGAAAAAGCACAATGTTGCCCGAGTACAAATTAAAATGGAAGATCTAGGATGTGTAGCTTAAAGCTAAGCCGCGGCTCTGATCTTTGGCTGAGCATTTTGAAAAGATTAAAAGGGCTATTAAAAATAGGATCTAAAGATCTAACAAGATGCTTAAAAGGGGTCCAAGAAAGTGTCTAAATGTGTGTAGGTTCCTGAAGGCTGTAAATGCACTGTAGTATGTGGCTGGCCACCGAAAGGAACCCCTGCTCCTATGAATGTGTTCCTGGGGATTGCGTGTCTAGAGATCGGCCCTGTGAGTGGGGCTGACAGCTGTTCCTCGAGTGTGAGAACTGGGGAAGAGCCAACTCACAAGACATTTTCTTTTATGCAGACGTACAGTGTTACTAACATACTCATGTCTGGGGCAGATGACGTTAGTCTTTTAGGCCGGTTTGCTCATCAGTAACTATCAAATTGACCAAGGCCTGAGAGGTAGTATGTATATGCTGAATAAATGGTGGTTTTTACCATTGTCCACAAATTCTAATTCAGAAGTGTGTTACAAAAGGTTGAGTGTGTTTGAAATCGAATTACTATTTTACTTCAACAACACTGTAGTTTAGATTGGTTTATATGAGCAAAGAGCAAAGCATTGCTACCATGTGTAACAGTGCTCTAGGAAAATAATTTCTCAAAGCTATACCATTAGTATTCTCCTGGACCTTTGGAGCCATGCTGCACATGTACGCTGAGTTAACACTCAGAACCTAGTCCTTTTGCTTGTTGCTCATTTAATATTTACCTCTCTTCCCTGAGTATTGGCTACCGATGATCTGGAAGAGACATCACAACTTCCACCACCAGAAAGAAACCATTTCATTCACCGTAACACCCACTTTTTTCACTTCCACTAATCAATGTTTCTGTCGGCCTCCATCTCCAGGCTTTAGACTGTAAAATAACAAATGACTTTCTCGATAGTATTTTTAAGTCAAACTCCTTGGGCTTGAGTCATTACTCAAATCACTCTGTAAGGACACTTACTTTTTATTTTTCAATCCCATTTTGGGGGAGGTTTTAGTGTAATAAATGAAAACAAGCGATGATGATTAGACATCTGTAGCAAAAGTCTGTAGGGGATAGCATAGATCCTGGCAACAGCTTGTCCATTTAGAGGACAGTCCTTGTCCACTTGTTAGAGTAGAGGAGAGAAGCTGCAGCGTCACCAACACCGCCGCCATCAGTACAAAATAGCCCATAAACAAAATGACCTGTGAAGCTGTGCTAGGGGTCACCATACGAGAAGCACATTGAGAACAAGTGACCAAGAATTACTTACTCAGAACTGATAGATGTTAAACAAATATCTCGAAATGGGCGCTGTAGTTTTCACGATATTCAGGTAAGGTACAAATGAAATTTTGGCAGGTCCCGAAGGCCAATTAGGTGACTGAGGTCGAGATTAGAGATAAAATTTAAGGCTTTTGTGTTTGTCAGATTGATCTCTATCGGTAACAGTGTGATTTTGTTCTTTTGAGTCTGTCAGGGGATAGGGCATTTCAGTTTTGGTGGCCACCAGGACAGGATATCAGGACAGAGGCAAGGAGAGTGATGGCTGTTATTCTTTGGAGGGGGTTCTTCAAGGAGGACCCTGACTCTGGGTGAGCCTGGTGCTAGTACCTGGTTGCTGATGGCTCGTGCTTCATTTCCAGAATGTGCCATTGGCTCCTGTGACTGGGGGAGGGGTTAGAGAGGGGAACACCAGTATTTTTATGCATGTAGCTCTGGGTGGTGCATGGCTTCAGGGACAACAAAGAGGAATGCCAATGCCAGAGAAAATCAAAGGGCAAATAATCTAGCATCAAAAATGGCCTCAGAGACGAATAATAAATTTCACCTGATGTGCAACTGATGTGAATTTTGTATTTTCAAGTGCACGTTAGCAACAAAACTAGCAAATATTTAAATTGGATTTTCAAGCTGCTAGTTGACTCAGAATCTCCACATTAGCTTAAATGGGAATGCCTCAATTCACTCCTTATTCAATTCTGCATTTGAAAGGAAGCTTTTTATAGTAGACCTTAAAGCACATTGAGGATTTATTGTATGAACATCTTAATTTGGCTAAATGTCAATAAATGCTATGCCTTAGAGTCACTCTTCTGTTAGAAATTGCCCTTAATGAAAATCTTTTATTGTAAAACTTAAGAATTATACTGTAACTCATATTTCCTGAAGCCAAAATGCTATTTCTGGTTTTATCTCTAACGTTGACAAATGTATCTGGAGCTACATGTATATCCATATCTGTATCTATTTGTTGCCCAGTGGTCAAACTCTCAAACATAGAGAAAATAGAAATGGACATGGTTAGATAGAGTTGATAAGATTAAAAATCATATAAAAATTAGCAAACACACATGCTTAAGAAAAAGTACTGTGATAGTGAAGGTAAAGGCAGTAACACTTTTTCTTCCACCCTAAGGCAAACAAGTTGATTGAGACCCATCTGTTTGTTCTTAGATTTTCTATTCTATCTCTCTGGTTGACCTTACTTCTACAGCACACATAACAACATGAAATATTACAGAGATTAGCATAGCTCCTGTGCCAGGCAGACTCACTAATTTGTAAAGTTGGCATATTTTTGCATAGTTAATGACTGCTTTCTTTGGGTTCCCACCCCATATTGTATACACATTGGCTGTCATCTTTCTGTTTTATAATTTTTTGTTTACTTCTCTGTCTCTCTCATGCAACAGAATTCCTAAAAGAAGAAACTTATTCCTTTTTTAATTAAAAAAATTTTACAGCCCATGAAGAAAATTTCAAATTTACAACCCCAAAATCAAAAGTCACAAGCTCTACCAATTGAGCCATCCCGGCACCCCAGAAAATTATTCTTTGGATCCATAGTGGCTAGGATAGTGTCTGGCTTCTGAAAAGCACCCAGAAAATCCTTAATGAAAGAATAACAGGATGAATAAGAATTTCATAGTCTGTGAATAAGAAACAGGTGGCAATTCTTTGTATTCATCATGCTCACCCAGAAACTGATTCTGAAACAGTTAATCCTTGTCTTCTCTCCTCACCTTATCTTCCTGATGACAGAATTTCTATTTTAGTGTGAGGCCCACATGGCGACCTCCTGTTGATAACTAGTAGGCACAACTCGGTTTCATGATGGACAGATGGACCAGCCTGCTGCTGTTCTTGGCCATGAGACCGTTACTGCTTATTCTCTTAGATGCATCCAACAGGACATGCTTCCCCTCTTTTTATTAACTTCTTTTGCAGGACTGTACATATCTGCTCGTAACACTGCCTTGCTGTATTTGTAGTATCAGAGGCCCACAAACAGGCTCTGGAAGACAGATTAGCAGAAATACTTTGAGAGGTGCATGTTAATCTAACACAAAAGAAGAGGACTCCATGGAAAAGAGGCCATAAAATATTGCCATTATTCAACTGAACAGGGGTAGATCCTCCCTCTTTCCCTTCTAACAGAGTGGGATTGACTGGAAGAAAAATAAAGTTGCAATATATTTCTGGGTAAAGCGATCCAGATTATGCTGCCAATTTGAATTGTTCAGCTAGAGGACTGCAGAGTTATTTATTGAAAACTTTTATATAATTACATATATGAATAGTAGCTGCTTCAGATTAGTCATATAAACTGTAATTCATAGATTTATCTAAACGCTAGCATGTAGCTTAATTTTTTATTTTTAAAAAAATTTAAATAAGATTTATTTATTTGAGAGAGAAAGTGTGTGTGTGTGAGCACGTGAGTAAGGGGAGGGGCAGAGGGAGAGGGAGAGACACTCTCAAGCAGACCCCTCGCTGAGTGCAGAGCCTGATGTGGGGCTCAAACCCACCACCCTGAGATCAGCTGAAATCAGGAGTCGGATGCTTTACTGACCAAGCCACCCAGGTGCCCCTACTCTCTTGTTACTTAATTTTTAAAACCATATACAGCATCCAAAAACATTTTAACATGGATATCTTCTTTATAAGAAAAAAAGGAAATGGGGGAAGAAAATTATTTACTTAGTTTCTCTCATGGGCCAGTCATTTTTATGTCTTTTCCAGTGTTTTTCATGTAATCTCAGAATAAGCTGTGAAATACATTTTATTATGATTATTTTATAAAAGAGAAAACAAGGGCTTAATGACAGTACTGCTCAAGGTCACTAGGAGTGACAAAACTAATAACAAGGCAAGTGTTTCCAACTCAAATTTATTCTCTGTTTACTGTGTTGGATGAACTAGCATACAGTATGTTTTCAAGAAATTTGGACTTTAATTATGTAAATAACAGTGTTTTAAAGAATTTTTCATATTGTGGATGGTGTCTTAGAAACTAATTTCTTCTAAGTTAGGTGGGGTACTTGTCCCCTTGATTAAAAAAAATATTCAATAACGTGCTGCAGAGGAAGTGATTTCTGAATTTTTGGAATGCCTAAGCCAAAAATCAGAGTGCTCCAGTATTTTACCAACATGCCTCAGGAATTACTATTCTTCTAGAAGTCATGATTTCTCTTGTCTATTCTATTTGCTTTCAGGATCCATGCCTGGGCTAACATGATGGGGTCTGACCAGAGCTCTTGGTTTCATTTTGTTTTGACCAAATTCATGGACCACCAGTGCTGAGCAAGGAGCCCAATATGGGACTTGATCCCAGTATGCTGGGATCCTGACCCGAGTCAAAGTCAGATGCTTAACTGACTGAGCCACCCAGGATCCCAACAAAGGGGGTTGAGGTGAAAATCACTCCAGTTTTCCAGGAGGCTCTTAGCAAGCATCGGTTTGTGGCTAGATTTCTCTGAGGCCCATTGGGATTGTTCCTGTGTATTATCTAGACCCTAGGAGAATCCTCGAACCGACTGCCCTTTTTTGTGGAGCAGGGGCCGTACAGGCCTTGAACTTCCTCTGTGTGTTTCAGCATACACTCCTCCTCCTCTGGTGTGGTGGCAGGGTCTGTATTGAGAAGAGATTCATATATTTGTCCCTTTCCTCATCCTACCCTTACATATGAGTCAGACTCATTTTCTCAGTGTAGAAGGATAGAGTATGGGACCAACTGCTGGTACCTTACTATTAAGTAACATAGTTGCTAAAATGGATTAACTCTGCAAAGTAACAGCACTGCCAGTTGTCACTCTGGGTTCCTTGGGTAAAGCAGACAGTGCCAGAGGCAGTTTTTAACTGTGTTAGATGATGGTTTCTCCTCCCCCCCAAATCAGCTTCAATTATAGTATACCTAAAAATAAGGGTTAATCAAGACAGAATTATCAAATGGCTAGGCAAAAACTTGATGCCAGTTTCATTCCAGCTAAGTTGCAAAGGCGATGGCAATATTCGGAAACTGTGCTTTAGGGAGAGGATCTGGAAAATTATAATTTTTTTTTTTTGACAGATAGAGATCCCAAGTAGGCAGAGAGGCAGGCAGAGAGAGAGAGAGAGAGAGAGAGGAGGAAGCAGACTCCCTACTGAGCGGAGAGCCTGATGCGGGGCTCAATCCCAGGACCCTGGGATCATGACCTGAGCTGAAGGCAGAGGCTTTAACCCACTGAGCCACCCAGGTGCCCCTGGAAAATTATAATTCTAAAATGTGAGCATGTTTTCTGTGATGAGGAAATGGTCATTATTTATATGAAAATAGATGTTTATTTCTCTCCATTTTCTTTTTTCATATTCCTTTAAATACATTTTTCTTGCAATTTAAATTTAGTGATTAAGCTGAACTCATAATAATGCATTGCCATTAATGAGAGAAAAAGCACCTTTTAAAAGTTGATTCAGTAGTATAAGTTATTTTGGGACTGGAGTTGAGCCCAGTTCTTTAATGAAAACTATTCCCTTTTCTTTTTCTAGGACAGTGGAACGAAAATATCTGTTTTGTCTGTTTCCAGTCATGACACATTCTAGGCTTAAGTAAATAAACCCAACTGAAAAATAACAGACTAACCAGCTCTGTCTATCACTTGACTCAAAACTGTCATTTTTCATTTCAACGTTATATTCATGAGCATTAATATGAAAACTCTCTGTCAAAGGTTTGCTGTCTGTATTTTGATTGCTTTAGAATGGAAACTTAAATACTGCATTTCAGAAATGGATGAGGAGGGAGAGTAGAGAGAATTCTGGAGAGGAGTCAGGATGATGGTTCTGGTCTTGGTCTGCTATCATGTATGTACCTGGACAAGTCAATTTTAAATTTCTTAGCATCAGTTTTCTTTGCTTTTAGAACCAAAGGGGTTAGACTAAGTTAGGATGGAAATAGGTGTCTGCTTGTCTACTGGGTCTGACCAGTTGGTAATGGCTGCCTAGAGGGCCACACTGGGGATGATTGTGGGCCTCTTCCAGACCTGGATGACAGGAAGACTGGGGGCAAGAAAGCCACTAATTTGCATTCCTTGAACTCAACAACTTCTTAGGTCATTATCTGCTTCAATTTTGACTTTCATTATTCTTAATTTTTCACTTCAAGAAAATGGTCTCCCCATACTTAAAAATATTTTGAAAATTTGACAGCAAGGAAACATAGTCTTTGAGATCATCTAGTCAAAACAAGACTGATGTATTTAAAGGTACTCTGTAAAACATAGAACACAGTTTTTGTTATTTGAGGACTACATGTCTAATTAATGGTGAGTTTTTCCTGTGATTCCTTTGAGGACTCCTTCCTCTGTCAGTTTTCATGAATGCCTATTGTATGATAGATGCAGCCTCTCTCAGTAAATTTAAATTTCAGTAAAGTTACTCTTTCCATTGGTAATTAATTAAGATAAGTTAAGTGCTATTGTGTATATAGACAGTAACACTGTAGACATTCAGAGAGTTAGTCATCAGAATTGTCAGGGAATATTAAAGAAATAGAACTTGAGCAGGGTCTAAAATGAGCAGAAGTTAAATAGGAAGGCATTGTTAGGTATGGGACAGGATTTGAATAAAGCATGTAAAAAGACATAAGCATAATTTAGAACAGTAAACGGGAAGTATAAGCTATTGTGTTTCAGTAAGAAAAGTTTGGATTGCTATAATATTAATATTGATAATAATTAACATTTATTCATTCCTTTATCCCACCAATTGAGTACATCCAATGTACTAGACCCTGACTAGTCACTGGGAATACAGCTCTTAACAAAATGGACAAAAATCCTTGATTTTATAGAACTTACATCTTAGTCGGAGAAGGCAGATAATAAAACAATAAGTGGATATATGTTATATGTTAGAGAATAATAATTGCAAAGGCGAAAAATAAACCAGGGGAGGGGGAAAAGGGAATGGTAAAGGTGGGTTGTGATTTTGGACGGAGTGGCCATGAAGTCCTCACTGCAAGAGTGACAATTGGGTAATGACCTGAAATACATCTCAGGCATTCTGCTAAGTCAGTTACATACACAAAATCATTTAATTTTCATAGCAACTCTGTGAGAACAGGTACTATTATCATCCTCATTTTATAGATGAGAACGTGAAACACAGACAGCTAAAATAATTCCTTAAGAGTGCACAGCAATTAAGGATTTAAATCTGAGAAGAGCTTATACTGTTAGTCTGTTTAAGACCCGATAACGAAAGTCCTTGAAAAGGCTGTTTGAGGTCCAAGAATGATTCTATTTTAGAGCCGGAGGGAAATTTACTGATTGTCTAATCCAGTGGTTTTCATAGTGTATCAGAATCACCTGGAGAGCTGGTTAAAACCCAGGTGTCTGGGGTGCCTGGGTGGTTTAGTTGGTGAGGCAGCTGACTTTTGGTTTCAGCTTGGGTCATGATCTCACGGGTTGAGAGATTGAACTGAACACTGCATAGGGCTCCTGCTCAGCAGGGGAGTCTGCTTGAAGAGTATCTCCCTCTGCTCTTACCCCTATTCTCATCGCCTCTGTCTCTCTCTCTAAAAATAAATTAAATAAATAAATAAATAAATAAATAAATAAGTAAAGCCAAAACCAAAACCAAAAAACGACAATCCAGGTTTCTTTACCCTGTCCCCAGAGTTTCTGACTCAGTAGGCCTGGGGTGAGGCCTGAGATTTCTCATTCTAACAAGTTTCCAGGTGATGTTGATACCTGGGCAGCACTTCGGGAATCATTTAGTCCAGTGGTTCGCAAACTTGGCTGCACCTTAGAATCACTTGGGGAGCTTTTGAGAACTACCTGTTCCCTGTTGAAGGTGTACTGACAGCTTGTATCTTCATTGGTCTGGGCTGAGACTTATAATAGGATGATGTCCGTGACTGTAAGATACACGGAGGGTTAAATACCACTGGTCTGGTTTAACCCTCATTTTAAAGACTTTATTTATTCATTTGACAGACAGAGATCACAGGCAGAGAGGCAGGCAGAGAGAGAGGAGGAAGCAGGCTCCCCACTGAGCAGAGAGCCCAATGTGGGGCTCGATCCCAGGACCCTGGGATCATGACCTGAGCCAAAGGCAGAGGCTTTAACCCACTGAGCTACCCAGGCGCCCCAAGCCCTCATTTTATAGATAAGGAAATCAAGGTCTCAAAAAAGTAGCTCCTCCCTTCTTGTTTTGGTTCCTAGCATTCTGCACATTGTTTCTTACTCACCTACTTGGTACTCAACAGTATAACGTCAGGGGCTCTGTATCTATTTAGCACACAGTACAATTTCAATAAATGTCTACTGTTGAGTTACTAATGTTGAAAGGAATGGGGGACCACTAAAATTTTTTGACCAGCAAAGGAATATATATTGGAAGTAATATTTTATTTATTTATTATAAAATTTTTGGTTTTTTAAAGATTTATTTATTCATATCCAGAGAGAGTGTGTGAGTGGGGGGAGGGGCAGAAGGCAAGGGGGAGAGAGAATCTCAAGCAGACTCCCTCCTGAGTGTGAAGCCTGATGGCAGGCTCCATCTCGCAACCCATGAGATCATGACCTGAGCTGAAATCACAAGTTGGACGCTTAACTGACTGGGCCACCCAGGTGCCCCATAAGGATTTTACTTTTAAATAGTATCTACACCCAATGTAGGGCTCAAACTTACAGCCCTGAGGTCAATAGTCCCATGTTCTTCACACTGAGCCAGCCAGGCACCCTAAAAGTAATATTTTAGGAGGATTTATTATTAGAAAGGAAAAGATAAAGAGACTGGAGATGGGATGATCTTCCTACCGCGGTGGTTCTGTAGAGCCTAGCTACTCAGCATGTGCCTTCTCAGCAGGGCAGATTCTCCAGCCCCAGCTCAGACCTACTGAGTCAGCATGTACGTTTTTACAAGATCATATGTGTGCATACAAGTTTAATAATCACTGCTCTAGGACATCCTATGACCAGTGCCAGACTTACAGGGGAGCCCCATGGGATCAAAAAAACCCTGCAAATATGAATGGCTGGTCAGGTCAGCTTTTCCTTAAGCCTATTCCTTGAGATTACTGGTTCTCTGGGATCTTAATAGGTCAAAAAGATTTAGCAAATCCCAGGTTAAACAATGCTAAACAAGTTTCTTTATGGGCAGACTTCTTTTATCTTTTAATATGCTAACGTACTTTCTGAGTCACCAAGAGAAAAACTGTATTACATACATCATGGAATGTATGTATGAATGTATTATATACATCATGGAAGCCAGTTTGGGGGGCATCTTTCCATGTTACTATTTTGTGTAGCACATCTTGGTAAGTTGTAAAATGCCTTTGTGATATTTAGGGTCTCAGACACAAGATATTCTAGCCCCTAAGCAGGAAATGGTCTTACTCCTAAATTTAATAGATGCCCACCCTTTCTGTCACTGGCCCAGGTATGTAATTTCACTTCTGACTCACTTTCACTGGCTGAAGCCTATTTGGATGGCATCATAGGATAGATTTGTGGGTTCTGTTAGTTCTGGTCTGAGGAAAATTTTAGGAGTTGGTTGCTGGTTATGGTGTTTAATGAAAATGAGGAGGAGACCCTGGAAAATGTTAGGGTCACTGGTAACATACTGAATTTTAGTTTGCGTGTAGCAGTGAAATCAGGGGTGAGTGATTACTAGGTGAACAAAGAAGATAGAAAGAAATTTGATTGACAGTTATGAGCCACAACATCTGTCAGCAAATTTGTAGTCAAAACTGAAAAGCAGCAGATGAACACATACATTTTAGAACTAAGGTTGTTTGGGACTTAGGACAGTCCAAAATTGGTTTTTCACAGTTTATTTCCATTGATGCCTTTTTTGAAAATTCATGGCCCATTTTAACACTGACATGTTGATTATCCTGCATTTTTTAACTCAGAAAACATTTGATTTTAAATCACACTCACCAATAAACTACCTATATTTTGGGTAGTGCTTTGTTTTATGTATCCTTGACATGAAGTTTCACTTTTTCTTTTTCTTTCCTTTTTTGGTAGCAGTATAATCCCTGCTCTTCATGGTAAGAAGAATGAAAATACTTTCTCAATGATGCCCTTACTGTAGGCAGTAGCAACATCACTTTTAGTTTTTTTCTTTTCTGTTAATAAAGCAATAGAAAGTATTTTTGATTTGGATCTGTCCTTTCAAAAGCTTTACTTTTTTTTTTTTTAAGATTTTATTTATTTATTTGACACAGAGAGAGAGAGATCACAAGTAGGCAGAGAGGCAGGCAGAGGGGGAAGGGGAAGCAGGCTCACTGCTGAGCAGGGAACCCAGATGCAGGACTCAAACCCAGTACCCTGAGATCATGACATGAGCCGAAGGTAGAGGCTCAACCCACTGAGCCACCCAGGTGCCCCAGAAGCTTTACTTATTATTCCCTTTTCCTGACATAAAAAATGTCATTTCCTGCAAAATCAAGGAAGTACTGTTATTCCTACTTATGATGCCAGTATGCTTTTTCTTAGGATTTTTTCTCTTTAATGGGTAAATTTGGATATATAAACTTTTTGTTGTTGTTTTTTAGAGAGGGAAAGGGGAAGGGCAGAGAGAGAGGGAAAGAGAGAATCTAAAGCAGGCTCCATGCCCAACGTGGAGTTGACACATGGCTACATCTCACAACCCTGAGATCAGGACCTGAGCTGAAATCAAGAGTGGGATGCTTAACTGACTGAGCCATCCAGGTGCCTCTGGATATGTGAACATTTTAAACCTGATTCAACTCAGTTTCTCTTTACTGTACCCTTAGTTAACAGAATTTTCTGCATTTTCAGAAGAAATTTTAAAGAGAAAGGAAGAAAATTTTTGAAAAAATTTTGAAAAATTTTGAATTTTGAAAAAAATTGATTTTTGAAAAAATCAAGCAGAATATATTGAATTAAAGTAGTCTTTGGTTTCAGAAACTTCTAGAAGATGTTGGTGTAGTTTCAGCCCACTTTTCTCCATGTCTAAAATTGACAGTTCCCATAACACTACGACTAGAATGGTGATCTGAGATTTTATAAGCTATTAAGTCATCCCAAAGAAATTAAGTTTTTCTTATTTTACTAGATTTACTAAGACAGAAAAGTAGACTGAAGCGTTATGTAATGCCAGCCTTTGGAAGGAATGCTAAGATGCTTGAGCTGTCCTCCTATTGGCAGGATAACAAAGGTGGCAGATGCCATTTACTAGGCAATTCTGCCTCTGCAGTGGAATGGCACAGGGGATATTGTAGCAGCTGAGTGACTACCTCTGGACAGGTGGAGAGGTCCAGATGGATGCTATGAGAACATCAGCTGCTGCACTTTGGACAGCATGGGTGGCTTGTCCCAACTACAAGCCCTTAGAGTTGGTAGGAAAGAGATGATAGAGGCAGCAATTGTCCCACCTATTAAAGGTAATTTACTAATAATCCTTATTTAATAATACATGCTGAGGGTTGCCAATACTTATTCTAGGAATCTTTTCAACAAGCATTGGTAATAAGGATTCAAGTTAAGCCTTGGGTCATAGACAATCCCATTACTTAAATATTTGTACAACATCAATCCAATAAATTTATCAAGTACCATTAGGGGTCCTGTTCTGTGCTAAGTACTAAAATGCCAGCGCAAGAAAAAGGTACATGTTACCATTGCGATCGCATGGCATGCTGACTAGCACGTGACGCAGATAAGTCAACAAGATGATATAACACAGCAATATGCCAGGAGAGGAGAAATAACAGGGAACCATGATAGTATACAGAAGGGGATACTTGGCTTTTAGTTACAGAGCCAGAGAGGCAGAGGCATCTACATGAAGGATGACTAAGCATTGGGTGGACCAAAAGGAGTTGAGCAGAAGCAGCATTCTGGGCAGGGGAAAAAAGCATACACAAAAGCTCAGAAGAAAATCTTAAAGAACGTTTTGTCTAGAGCATACAAATCTTGGGAAGAAGGAGAAATGGTAGAAATGATGTTAGAAAAGTAAACAGAATCCTGGCATATATAGGGTTTCATAAACATTTGGGGGTTTATTATAGATGGAATAGAGAACCATTGAAAGGTTTTCCAACAGAGAAATGATTTGATGTGCATTTTAGGACAATGACTCTGGTGACATTCTAGAGAATAGACTAGAGGGAGGGAGAATACTGGCGAGAATGAGACCAATGGGGAGACTGTTACAGAGGTTTAAATGTGAGGAGATGCTAGCCTGTATTTCACAAATGATAGCATTCTTTTTTTTTTTTTTTTAAGATTTTATTTATTCATGAGACAGACAGAGATCACAAGCAGGCAGAGAGGCAGGCAGAGAGAGAGAGGAGGAAGCAGGCTCCCTGCGGAGCAGAGAGTCTGATGCCTGGCTCTATCCCAGGACCCTGAGATCATGACCTGAGCTGAAGGCAGAGGCTTTAACCTACTGAGCCACCCAGGCGCCCCACAAATGATAGCATTGTTAATGGCTGGTGCTTCTGACACACTAGACATTAAAGTTATTTATTCTTACTTTAAAAGAATAAAGTGTTTTTAACTTTGTATTTCCCATTCTATGCTTATTTAAGAAACCATTCTTATTTCTTCTTGTTTGTATCTTTGTTAATTAGTATGTCTGTTGCTTCTTGAATATTCTCCTGTAAATGTCTTTTCTGCTCTTGACATGTATTTTCCACCTTTTGTCATTGTGATTTCTTTTCCCTTCCTTCCTTCTTTCCTTCCTTCCTAATTTCTTTTTCAAACTTGAGTATAGAGTTAATGGTGAGAGAAAAGTAATTATGATTCTAGTGAATAGATTTCAGTTACCACAACTAGGGATAGCCTGAGATTCCCTGAAAAGGACAAGTAGAAAAAAATTCAGTTTCCAGCACTGGAAAGAAAGAACATAGTTTAAAGACAAACAATGTTTTTGGAGGGGAAGAGGCTTGCTGTACAGCAATCAGTACAGTAGAATTAGAAAAGACCAACATGAATCAACCCCGAAGTGCAAAAAGTAATGAAGGGCACAAAAAGCGCATAATAAATGTCAAGTACAAAACAGAAGCTGAGAAATTACAGAGTGAATTGTTTAAAAATGACAGAAAGACCAAAGGTGGTAAATGACAAAAACATTTCATATAAGACTAACTAGAAGTGCTAACATATCACAACAATATTACATAGGACACAACAGGTTAGGACACAGCCTTGAAAGGTGTCTAATGGATAGTAAGGGTGAATCATTGAGAGGGTCTTATAGACATTGATTTACAAAAAGTAAGATTGAAAGAATTCTTTGTCTCAGAACTTTCAAAAAGCTTAGTCTTGCTAAACAGAGAAATCAATGTAAAATGAAAGAAATAAAATTGTTCTTTGGAAACGTTACCAACCAGTGAGTGGCAAAGAAATTGAGAAATTTGAATCCTTATATAGGACCAGATATGCTTGCTTTTAGGATTAGTGATGTCCAAGGCCTTTAGAAATCCTTTATAAAAATAAAATGTTGCTTTTGTGTATTTTTTTCCCAAGTCACCCAATGTAGGCCACTTTTAAGGCTTCCTTGTCTTTCTGTGTGTTAGAGTATGACACACCTGTCCCTTAACAGGTAAAGGAAAACATCAAGAGGATGTACAGAAATCCTAGCAAAAGAACTTCCAACCTATTAAACCTTTTGGGGGAAGTAGGAAGGGAGAATGTGCTCATTATGTGAAGTGGAGAGTTAGAGGAATGGGAATGCGCACCCTGGAAATCCTTTGGGCTGCTCTAACAAAACTATCATGGACTGGGGGGCTTAAACAAGATTTATTCCTCTCAGTTCTGGAGGCTAGAAACTTCAAGATTTACCAGAAACCTATTTCACCTGTTTCTCGGCTTCTACAAGAAGCCTTGTAGACAGCTGCCTTATGGTTTTGTGTGTGTGTGTGTGTGTGTGTGTGTGTGAGAGAGAGAGAGAGAGAGAGAGGCAGACAGAAAGGCAGACAGACAGACACATAGACTAATCCCTTCCTGACGGCTTCACCCTCATGACCTAATTACCTTTCCAGGCCTTCATCTCCAAATGCCATCACTTTGGGGATTAGGGTTTCAGCATATGAATTTGGAGAGGACCAGGAGCATTCAGTCCACAGCATTCTCAGAGGTAGAAATTTTCCAAAGAGAGAGCAATTGTTCTTTTAAAATTGTATGTTAGTGGCCGGATTCAAAGAATGGGTTTGCCTGGTTAATTTATGCTCTATTCTCATTATGCTTGGGGAAACAAGGACCACAAAAGATGGAGTAGGTAGAGAAGGTGGTAGCACCTGAGGGTGCCACCTGAGGGACAGGAAGGCAACTGAAATAAATCACAGGAACTGAGGGAATCAGTGGAAGTGGAACATGAAGACCTGGTCTGAAGCCACGCGGAGGATTCTGAATCCTCTGCAGGCTGTCGTGGGTTCTCCAGTTCCATGCACCTATTATGTATCTGGTCCTGGAAAGACAGTGGTCAACTCTGGAATTGCTAGTTATATTACTTTAAATGTAATTATATGACTTCAAATGTAACTTCCAAATTTTCCCTTAATTTTATATTTAAACATTTTCCATATATCCAGAAAACTTGAAAGAATTATACAATATGGGCACTTACATACTCATTACCTTGATTCAATAATTGTTTAAATTTTGCCATATTTGCTTTAAATAACTATTTGTAAGTATATATATTTTTCTGAATGCCTTAAAAATAAGCTGCAGACATTGTGATATTCACCTTAATGTTTTATATAACCACAATATTATCAACAGACTTAAGAGAATTAAATATGTATATAATGGAAATAGGTTATTTTCAAATTTTTTCAATTGTCCACAAATGATTTTTATTTTTTATTATTTTTTTTAAGATTTTATTTATTTATTTGAGAGAGGGCAAGAGACAGCATGAGTGGCGGGGAGGGGAAGGATGAGAGAGAGAGAGAAGCAGACTCCCACTGAGCAGAGATCCCAATGTGCGGCTCGATCCCAGGACCCTGGGATCATGACCTGAACTGAAGGCAGATGCTTAACCCACTGAGCCACCCAGGCACCCTGACAAATGCTTTTTAGATCTCTTTTTTAAAAGCCAGTATTCAAAGAGGATTCAGAAATTGTAATTGACTTCTACGTCTCTCCAGTGTCTTTTAATCTAGAAGTCTCAATTTCTTTCTTTATAACTTTTACTTTTTGAGGACATGGCAGGACAGTTGTCTTTTGGAATTGCCCACATTCTGCATTTACCTGATTTCTCTCATTTGGTGGTGTTTTCCTAGTTCTTATATTCTCTGGATTTCCTTCCAAATAAAAAAGTAGATCTAATAGGTTGATTAGATTCAAGCTAAACATTTTTTTTAAAGACTTTATTTGTTTATTTGACGGACCGAGATCACAAGTAGGCAGAGAGAGAGGAGGAAGCAAGCTCCCTGCTGAGCAGAGAGCCTGATGTGGGGCTGGATCCCAGGACCCTGGGATCATGACCTGAGCCGAAGGCAGAGGCTTTAATCCACTGAGCCACCCAGGCGCCCCAAACTAAACATTTTTTTTAGCAAAATATTATGCAGATTATGTCCTTATTCATATTATGAATAATTCATATTCTTATTATGTCCTTATTTCATATTATGTTACTACAAAAGGCATGTAATGCCAGTTTTTCCACTAAAGTTATGTTGTTTGATAATTTGGTTAATATGAAATCACCAGATCTCTTCATTGTGAAGGCATATTTTTTTTCTCTTTACAATTAGCAAGAACTCTGTGGGATAATACCCTGAAACTTTGTGAATAACCAGCAATCTTTCACCTAAAGATTTTGTTCTTTTTTAAAAAAATATGGAACGCTTCACAAATTTTTGTGTCATTCTTCTGCAGAGGTCATGCTAATCTCTGTACCATCCCAATTTTAGTGTATGTGCTGCTCTCCCCTAAAGGTTTCAGTGTCTAACAAAAATCCTGGCCTGAAACAACTATATCATTAGGAATTGCAAAAGTTGTGATTTTTCTAATTTATATATAATTTCTTCTACATTTATTAGCTGGCATTCTTCAGTGAAGAATAACTATCTCTCATCAACTGGCTCTTGTATTTCTTTCTAAAGAAGGCGGACACCATCATAATTAAAAAAAATGATTATAGCAATTTTGAATATAGAGAAAAACAAACCCAGCTGTAATCTCAACAGATAGTAAACCAGTGTTAACAATTCGGTGTGTTTCTTTCCATTCTTTTTTCAAAGCCTTTAAGTATATATATTACAAAATTTGAGACATAAGTTTTATATCCAGCCTTTTATAGTTAGTATTTTATCATTATCTTTACTATGTATGCTGTTAAATATTCTTTAAAGGTTTTTTTTGCTGGCTGTCTGCCATTTCATAATTAGGATGTGGCATACTTTATTTCCCTATTCCCTTACAACCAGGGGGCCATATATCCTGCTTTGTCCAGGGCAGTTCTTATTTATGACTGTTGTCTTTGCAAAATTATTAAAGCACCCCCTTTTACTCCCGGAGTCATCTCAGTTTGGAAGACAAATTATATAGTCACCCTATCATCACTGTACCTGCAATTGGCCATTCGCTGTTTTTAATTTTCTAATCTATTTACTCTTGCATAAATCTTTGGGTGCTTTTCTTATTATTTCATCAGGATAAATTCCTAAAAGTGAAGGGACTGGATCAATGTGTTATGAATATTTTTGAGGGTCTAAGTATTGCCTTGTCTAAACATTGCCTTTGTATTTCTGCTAAATAAGTAAAACACTGTACTGTTAAACTGGACTCAACAAATTTCTCTGCTTTGCCTTCCCTTTGGAAGGGTTTATCAACATTGGCACTATGAACATTTTAGCCCAGAAAGTTCTTTTTGTAGAGGGCTGTCTGTGCATTGTAGTAGCACCTTTGGCCTTTACCCACTACCTGCCAATGGCACCCCCACCCCAGTTGTGACAGTCAACACAATCTCTAGGCATTGCCAGATGTCCCCTGGGAGGCAAAATAAACTCTCCATTGAGAACCACTGGCTTAGAAATAATAAATGTTTCTATTCCCCCTTATCTAGCTTATTTGTCCTAAGCTGTGAGTTTTCGGTAAAGAATTGCCCATTTAGCCTACTGGTAATAATAAATGGTAAAAGTTCCTTGTTCAAGGTTACCTGATTAAAAATGATTGAATAGGAATTTGAGCTTAGGTCTGTCTGTTGTCAGTCTTATCCTCAGGTCCTGCTGCCTCATGTAAGTACTGTCATCAGGTACCCACTATTGCTACACAGGCCAACAATGAGAAGAGTGTTTTGTCTCTGGTGAGTTTTTGGTAGTCATATGGGATCTGTTTGATTGTTACCAAGATAGTTCTTATTTATTTTTATCATCTGTAAATGGGATTGGCTGTGTGAAATCAATGTATTGAAACTTGCAGTTCATGTCCTGGTACACAGTGGGTGCTCAATATGTGCTGGTTTCCACCTATACTTATATTGGGTTATCATAACCATCTGCTAATGGGTCTGCACAGGGCTTAAAGGAGAAGCAAACGAAGGGGGGCTGATCACCTTTCCATCTAACTACTTTCAAAAGCTGCTCTCTCTGCTTTTCCTCAATGTTGAGGGCGCACATGTTGAAGAAGAGAACAGGAGTCAGACTCCAGAGCATTGACACGTGAAGGAAACACAATTTAAGTCACTGAAAGTGGTGTTGATCCCTCTTTTAATCTTTTTTTTCAAAAGCTGTTTGTTCAGAATAAGAAAGCCGTCTTCAAGCTCTGGAAATACAACACTGCATATGTGGCTTCATTCCAGCTTGTTTGGGGACAGGTTCTAACACATAAACATAGGGCTAGTGAGTGGGGAGAGGACAGACTGGGGAGAATATCATCCACTGATACTTCCCAGAGTCACTCCACCACTACTGCCAGTTAAGTCCAAGTGATGACGGGTCGACAGAAGGAATCTGGCTAACTCTTCTCTCCTAACACAGGAGAAGAAGGTTTGGCTGGAGTTTAGCAGCTAAACTCAACTTAGAACCTTAACTATGATTATTTCAGGAAGCACGGCCGAACTAAAGCTAGTTTTATTTAGGTTTCTCTTAAATAGTGGACACTGCTGACTGTGGAGGTTTTTGAAAGGAAAAGCAGAGAGACACTATGACAGAATCACGTTTCCTCCAGAAGATACTAGACCAGGAAAGAAAAAAGAGACTGAATGTGAGATACAGGAAGTTCTCATCTATTCTTAACCTATTTTTAACTTCAAAGTGTGATACTTTAGGCTTTACAGTAGTCTGTGGTTTTTAAAACATTTTCACGAGGGGCGCCTGGGTGGCTCAGTCATTAAGTGTCTGCCTTCGGCTTGGGTCATGGTCCCAGGGTCCCGCAATGGAGCCCTGCATCGGGCTCCCTACTTAGGGGGGAGCTTGCTTCTCCCTCTCCCACTCCCTCTGCTTGTGTTCCCTTTCTCGCTCTGTCTCTGTCAAATGAATGAACAAAATCTTAAAACAACAACAACAACAAACATTTCCATGAATAATAACTTTTTCGCCATTGTAACACGGCCTCAAGAGGCAAGTTAGGCAGACCCACATTCTGGAAGAAGAAATGAAACAGGGAGAAGTTGTGATTTTCCTCAGTTTTACAGAATTAGAAATGACAGGGGATCCTTGATGCCTACATCAGTATGGTCTGCATTCTACCCCAATGCTTATATAGTTCTAGAGCTTACACCATTTCTCCACTCTTAGACTTTTTTTTTTTTGTATTGTTTTGCTGGCTTTTTAAACTACTCCATTTGTGAATGGTTAAAAGAGTGATTATGTGGTTGCCTCCTCCAACTTCAGTGCAACATTTCAGAGTATGCCTACCATGTTGTCTGAAATGTGGGTACTACCCCCTTCTCTCTGTTTTTGTTGTCCTCTTTTGTGTCCTAGTGTAAGGCTGAGCAGAGTTTATTGCTGTACATATATCACATTTTGAACTTATGGTAGCTTTCTATTAATGGATTGGATATTATTGTGCTTCAACCTCTGTGACCCAATGTCAGGACAACTCAGCTTGGGGATATTTTGCTGAATTGTAATTTTAAAACCCTTGGCCCTTCTCCCTGTCAGAAAAACTTGAACATAAAACAGTGTTGCCTTAAATAGGACAGAGTTAGGATTTCTTTTTCAGTAAACGATGGATATTTGAAAAACAGTATATACTTAAAATAGCATGTGTTCTCTCTCTCTCTCTCCTCTTCCCTCCCTCCCTCCCTTTCAGATTGATCACAATGTATGAAAGCATAATACAAAGTGGGAAATGATCTCTTTTAGTTATCATGGTGCTGTTTTTAAAAAAAATCTTATTATATCTTGCTTACTAGAAATAATAACATCAAGCACTTATGTCTTAGTTACTTTTAAAAAATTTTAATTCCAGTATAGTGAACATACAGTGTTATATTGGTTTTGGGTGTACAATATAGTGATTTAACAATTTTGTACATAACTCAGTGCTCATCATGATAAGTGTACTTTAATCCTCTCTACTTTTTTCACCCATCCCCCTACCCACCTCCCCTCTGGTAACCATCAGGTTATTCTCTATAGTTAAGAGTTAGTTTTCTGGTTTGTCTCTTTATTTTTCCTTGTTTTGTTTCTTAAATTCCACATATGAGTGACATCATATGGTATTTATCTTTCTCTGACTCACTTATTTCACTTAACATTATACCTTTTAGATCCATCCATATTGTTACAAATAGCAAGATTTCATTCTTTTTTGTGGCTGAATAATATTCTGTTTCATTCATATATATATATATATATATATATATATATATATATATATATATATCACTTCTTCCTTATCCATTCTTCTACTTATGGACACTCAGGGAGCCTCCATAATTTGGCTATTGGAAATAATGCTGTAGTAAACATGTGGGTGCATATATATCTTTTCAGATCATGGTGCAATTTTAACTTCTAACTCTTAATTATTTTATTTTATAAATCTTTCGGACCCAAATTACCTTATGTCCTAAATAGTCTTCAATTTCAGCCAGTTGAAATTCATAGTTTTATTACTCTCTCCCTTTTTCTCATTTCCCTTTTCTATTATACCCTATCCATCCATCCATCCATCCATCCATCCATTCATCCATCTGTCCATCCATCCATCTGTATCTCTTAGTAGAGGAAGCCCCCAGGGTTAGCATGCATAGAAGCCAAAGCAGAACAATTTCAGAATTTAAAGTTTAAAAAAGTATTCTTAAATTAAGCAAGTTTAAGTGAGTTTGAAATTTATCTTCTCACTCCTATTTTGGAAGTGTTTCATCATGATAATATTATTATTTCAAATATAATCATATAACCAAGTGCTCATAATTTATTGACTTTATGTGGCATCACATTAAGAAGCTGAAGAGGTTGAAATTTGAAGTCAAAATTAGAGTATAAAATTTAAAGAATTTAAATTTATTGAGTTTATGTGTATCACATTTTTTTATTTTTATTTTTTAAATATTTTATTTATTTGATAGAGAGAAAGACAGCCATAAAGGGAACACAAGCAGGGGGAGTGGGAAAGGGAGAAGAAGGCTTCCTGCCAAGCAGGGAACCAGATGTGGGGCTCCATCCCAGGACCCTGTGATCATGACCCGAGTGGAAGGCAGACACTTAATGACTGAGCCACCCAGATCTCCCTAAATGTACAGAATTAAAGTTGAAATTTAGAGTGCAGATAAAAATGGCTTTCAGTGTCTATCCCCATATGTTGCAGTAACTGATCTTTATGATTTCAGTGGCTGGGCCATTTCAGTGTCTCTGCCCACCTCCTTGTATACTGCCCTTGTAGCCCCATCTCCCCACAGGATGGATCCAGTCCTGCTAGTATCATGCATCACCACCCCCAATCTGTGGCATTTTCATCAGTTACCTCAAGATTACCTTACACTCCAGTCTCTGAAGGAAATTGACAGGTGGTCAGAGAGTTTCAGCAGTTAAAAGAAATGTCTTACTTCCTAAGAGAAAACTCTATCTGTAAATTTCCGTCTTAAGAAGGGTATTGCGATGAATTTAGATAACTCAGAGCTAAGTGACTGGAGAGTTATTACATTGTAAGGACATATTATTTTTAGGAGATGAAGGTCAGAGTTGTGTAAACTAAAAAGTAAGAAAAAACAACAGCTTCAGTATCCACATGTTTATTATTTGTGAAATGCTGTATATTTTCCAATATAAAATAGGGTTACTTATGTTTTATTATCAGAAATTTGGTGTGCATTGGGGAGGAGGGTACAAATAATAATGTAGTAAATCCATAAGAATGTCTACCTAGTTTATGAGCTAAGAAATATATCTTATTCTCACACTTTGTTGTAAAGTTGTCTCTACTGTCTTTTTTTGAAATATGATGAGAAAAGAAAAAAGAAAATTTAAGGACATATCCAGAGGTACAACCCTGAAGGCCTGTTTGTGAGTTCAAATTGAAAAAAACAAAACAAAACAAAAAACCTTGTAATGAATTAATCTTTACTAACACTTAAAATACCTATCTTAAACAGCTTTACTGAGAGAGACTTTCATTTTATATAGTTCTGTTTAAAGTACACACCTCAATGGTTTTAGCATATTTACAGAACTGTGTAATCATCAATATAATCTAATCCTGGAATATTTTCATCTCACTAATAAGAAATTTCTTTAGCATTGACTCCCCATCCCCTACCCCAAGGTGACTACTAATCTGTCTTTTTTTTTTTAATTGATTTGCCTATTCTGGAAATCTTACATAAATAAGAATCATAAAAACGTGCTTTTTGGAGATGGACATCTTTTACCAATAATTTTTTGTTATTATAGAAGATAATTGTTTTCTATTTTTGTAACATATGATTTTTTAAAAGAAGAAAGAACTGCTTCTATCAAATAACTCCTAACAACTTTAAATCATTCAGTCTTTCTCTGTTATTTGTTATTTTATTCCTTAATTTGTTTAAGAAATATTTATTGAGTACATAATATGGATCAATCACAGTGCTGGGCGCTGGACATATTGAGGTATACAAGATAAGCAGCTTAAGAGTTGTTGATAGAATAGGTAATAATAGGGGCACCTCGGTGGGTCATTTGGTTAGGTATCAGACTCTTGGTTTCAGCTCAGGTTATGATTTCAAGGTTTTGAGATCAAACCCTGGGTCAGGCTCTGCAATCAACATGGAGTCTACTTGAGATTCTCTCCCTCTGTCCCACTCTCTCTCTCTCTCTCTCTCTCTCTCAAATAAATACATCTTAAAAAACAAAAGAATAGGTAATTATAACCATTGTAGTGAGTGCTACAAAGGAGAAGTATAGGCTGCTGTACTGTATAGTGTGGACCTAATTTAGTTTTTCTAAAGAAATTATTTAATGTATGCCTACGTATATATGTTTTAAATAATTGGGATCATATGATATATAAAGTTTAGTGTGTTTTTTCTTAAAACTATATTATGAATGTTTTTCCATTTCTTTTTTTTTTCTATTGGTTTTATTTATTTATTTATTTGACAGAGAGAGAGGGAGACACAGCAAGAGAGGGAACACAAGCAGGGGGAGTGGGAGAGGGAGAAGCAGGCTTCCCATAGAGCAGGAAGCCTGATGCCGGGCTCGATCGCAGGATGCTGGGATCATGACCTGAGCCAAAGGCTTAAGGACGGAGCTACCCAGGCGCCCCTATTTTTCTACTTCTTTAAATATTCTTTGAGAATGCTATTTCTTAAAAGATTTATTTATTTATTTCAAAGGGAGGGGAATGGCAGAAGGAGAGAGAGAGAGAGAGAGAGAATCCCAAGCAGACTCCCTGCTGAGCATGGACTTTTTTCCCTCAACACAGGGCTCAATCTCATGTGAGACGATGACCTGAGCCGAAATAAAGAGTCTGACGTTTAACCAACTGAGCCATCCAAGCACCCTATAGAATGCTATTTTTAAAGGCTCCATAATTTTCTACTGGAAGTATATACCAAATTTATTAGAAACGAATATCCTGGAATTTAGACTGCTCACAAGTGGCTTTCATCCTGAGGCTTATAAAGACAAAAAGTTCACATGTGAAAGCATATGAATTTGTAACCAAGAACTACTAATTAATTTTTCTTAATTATGTCTGCCTTGTACATTTTGCTTTAAAAGGTCTCTAGAATCAGGACTTAGGACTTATTGCTCCTGGAGATAAGAAGGTAGTTATAACACTTCTTGCCTTTCACAACCTCACTGTCACTGCTTTATGATATTTGGGAAATCTCAGAGAATTAAAATAGAAGGGATGACAAAATGATGGCCGAGCTCTCATGGTCCTTCTGGACCCCGAACTGAGAGCTCTTTCTGGACTTAGTGTAAGTACTTAGCTGAATGTGGGGAACTTAGGGACAGGAACAGATACTGCTGAAAATAAACTTTTTAAAGAGATGGTGACTCCACAATTGTTGATGTTTGGAAAGCATTTTCTTTATATTTATTTATGAGTTTACTTGCTTTTTATTATTCCTTTCCCAACTTTTTGTTCTCCTTTTTAATGTGTTGCTGTGTGCTCCCACCTTGTTTTGTATGACATACCTTCTGTTTATCTGAGATAATTTCTTTTGTGTGCGGGTCAGAACTATTGTCAGATGTCTCACTGGGGTGAAAGTCATCCGAACATAAATCTTTTTTGCTCTCTTGCTTCCCCCCTCCTCTATGTGTGTTGTCATTTTCTCCCCCAGTTTTGCATTCCTTCTTTTGTTTTCTTGAGCTACTTGTCCCACCTCCATTCCTCCTTGACTTTCTTGGGTCCTAAGATCTCTTTTACACTCCATGTAGCTGCTTTTCATTCTACTGTGCTTTGGTATTCTGTGCTACCTTTCTCTTTCTCCCTTTCTCTCTCTCTCTCTCTCTCTCTTTCTCTCTCAGTGTATTTAATATGTGTTTTACCTTGGCTCTGCTCATTTGTGCTTTTGAATTGCTGTAGCAACTTCTCACACATCCTATGTAGACTGAGGGAAAAGACAGATGTTGTAGTCACTAATGGAACAGCAGCTCCAAATGCAGATTCACTTAGGAAAGGGACTAAATGAAGAAGGAAAGTTCCCTAATATGTTTCTCCTACTGAGAAGTTCCCTGGCTGGGACTGTGTCACACTAAAAAGCTTTTGCACAGTGAAGGAAACCATCAACAAAACAAAAGGGCAGCCTGTGGAATGGGAGAAGATATGTGCAAATGATAAATCTGGTATGTGGTCAAAATCCAAAATATATAAAGAATTAATACAGGGGCACTTGGGTGGCTCAGTGGGTGAAGCCTCTGCCTTCGGCTCAGGTCATGATCTCAGGGTCCTGGGATCGAGCCCCATGTCAGGCTCTCTGCTCAGCAGGGAGCCTGCCTCTCCCTCTGCCTACTGCTCCCCTTGCTTGTGTTCTCTCTCTCTGTGTCAAATAAATAAATAAAGAATTAATACAACTCGATCACACACACACACACACACACACACACACACACTCAAAGCAAATTATCAAGTTAAAAGATGAGCAGGAGACCTGAATAGACATTTTTTCAAAGAAGGCATGCAGATGGCCAGTAAGGACGTGAAAATGGGCTAAACATCACTAACCATCAGGAAAATGCAAATCAAAATCACAACAAGATATTATCTCATGCTTATCAGAATGGCTATTATCAAAAGACAAGAAATAACAAGTATTGGCAAGGATGTGGAGAATAGGGAACCCCCTTGTACAGTATTGGTGGGAATGTAAATTGGTAAAACCAATATGGAAAACAATATGGAGTAGAAGTAAACTTAGAAGTACAGGGGCAGGGACGCCTGGGTGGCTCAGTTGGTTAAGCGGCTGCCTTCGGCTCAGGTCATGATCCCAGCGTCCTGGGATCGAGTCCCACATCCGGCTCCTTGCTTGGTGGGGAGCCTGCTTCTCCCTCTGCCTTTGTCTACCACTCTGTTTGCCTGTGCTCGCGCTCTCTCTCTCTAACAAATAAATAAAATACTAAAAAAAAAAAAAGAAGTACAAGGGTGCCTTAGTGGCTCAGTTGTTAAGCATTTGCCTTCAGCTCAGGTCATGATCCCAGAGTCCTGGAATTGAGTTCTGCATTGGGCCCCCTGCTCCACAGGAAGCCTGCTTCTCCCTTTCCCACTCTGCTGTGTTTCCTCTCTCACTGTGTCTATCTCTGTCAAATAAATAAATAAAATCTTAAAAAAAAAAAGAGTAGAAATACCATATGACCCTACAATTCTACTTCTAAGTATTTAACCAAAGAAGACACAAATACTAATTTGAAAAGACACATGATTTCTTATGTTCATTGCAGCATTATTTATAGTAGCCAAGATATGGAAGCAATCTAGGTGTCCATCGATAGATAAATGGATTGTGTATATATGTATGCTGTGTGTATATATATAGACCTACATATATACACAATGGTATATTAGTCATAAAAAGAATGAAGTCTTGTCATTTACAACAACATAGGTAGGTCTGGGGATGCTGTGCTAAGTGAAATAAGTCAACTAGAGAAAGACAAATACTGTATAAATTTCACTTACATGTGGAATCTAAAAATCATAATAAAGGAACAAAACTAAAAAGACACAGACTTATAGATACAGAGAATAAACTGATGGTTGCTAGAGGGGAGGGGTTGGATGAAATAGGTGAAAGGGAATAAGAGGTCCAATTGTCCAGTTATAAAATAAATAAGTCATGTGAATGTATCATACTGCATGGAGAATATAGTCAGTAATATTGTTAACAATTTTGTTTGGTGGTAGACAATTATGAGACTTACTGTTGTGACCATTTCATAATGTATTTAAGTATCGAATCACTATGTGATATATCAAACATAATACAATATTGTATGTTAGTTATTCTTTTTAAAAATTTATTTTAAATTTTTATTTTAAATTCTAGTATAGTTAACATACAGCATTATATTAGTTTGTGACATACAGTGTTAAATCAGTTTATATATTAATTATTATTTAATAAAATTATAAAAAATAAATTTATTTAATAAAATTATAAAATAAAATTATAAGAATAAAATCATAAAATTATAAAGAATAAAAAATAATTATTTAATAAAAAATGTCCCCTGCTCAGTCTATTGTTTTCAAAGAAGATCTCTAAAAATAGGCTGGTCCTCCAAATATGATTATTTATGGAGCTGCACCGGAGTCTTCCTGTGAACAGAACTATTTTGGAGACTTGCAATGGGAAAGATACTCTAAGAAGCAGCTTCTGAGAACCACTTTGAAATAAGTTTTAAAAATTAAAAAAAAATTCACACACGATATGCTTCATTACTCCACATGACAAAAAGGTTATTCCAGAAGTCTTAACCTAGCTTGTAAGAAGAAGAGTCAGAGAGTTAATCTGACCCACCTTACTGTGAGGTGACTAGGAGCCATGTCTTGTTCTGGTTGCTGGAAATGGACAGGTGAGTGAGTAGGCATCCGTAGTACCTGCCATGGTCGCAGTCTAACAGAGAACTCACATTCATCTTTCAGCTCTTTCATGTATTTATGCCACATAAATGAACTGTTTTCGACCTTGATTTCACAGCCAAACTGTGGCTTACTGTCCATGGGAACTCATGCTTTAGATAAGGAATTCACATTTTACATACAAAAAAAATAGTATGTAAAATCATTGCGTTGTGTGCTATGGAATATTTCCTTGATACCAAATTTCAGATTTTGGATTGATACAAAATTTTTGAAATAACCAAGAGCTTTTCATAGTGGCCCTATTATACTTAGGCAATTGGACTGGATAATTTCTAAGGCCCCTTTCAGTTACTACAAAACATGTTTTCTGATTTTATTCATGTCTGTTTTTTTTTTCTAAAGATTTTATTTATTTATTTGACAGAGAGAGATGACAAGTAGGCAGAGAGGCAGGCAGAGAGAGAGAGAGAGGAGGAAGCAGGCTCCCTGCTTAGCAGAGAGTTCGATGCGGGACTCGATCCCAGGATCCTGCGATCATGACCTGAGCCGAAGGCAGAGGCTCAACCCAATGAGCCACCCAGGCTCCCCCATGTCTGTTTTATACTACATTTTATTAATAAATTGCTCTCCATCTAAGAATCATATACCCGAAAAACCTTTGTGTAACTCAGACCAGGTAAAATCGTTTTTCTCCCCAAACATCACATTTTCTTTTCAGTTAAAACAGGTGCCCTCAGGTAGTGCTGGCTATAAGGTCTGGGTTTGTCCTCATACAACAGTGGAATTCGCTGGCCTTGAGTAATTAGGTCAAAATAATTCACCTTTATTCACAATTGGATATTTAAATAAAAAGTCTGTCATTGCCTTTGCAGAGTCTGAAACAAACTGCTTGGTTGATGCAATCAGTATGTTTTCCGACAATGTGTGTTTGAAAATACTAATTACCTAATTAAGTACTAAAAAATAATCCTCTTCCAAATTTATGTTGGTAAAGGAGAAAGATTAAAACAGTCATCTCAGGTTAGAGAGGAAAGGTGTCCTAACAGAAAAGAAGCTCATTCATTTGGTGTCTGTGTCTCATTTTTCACTTGGACACCATGTCAGCATTTCCTTTAGCCCATGTAGAGTATCTGGCCCTTCACAGGACAGCAGCATTGACTCACCTGTAAATGTAACACAATTTTCTAGTTGTTGTCACCCTCAGGATCGGGGTGTGACAGAAAAATGTTGGGTGAAAGGCCACTGTAGAAGAATGTGGGTTAGCTTTGAAGGGCTCAGAGGTTAGACTCAAAGAATTATAGAGCCATTACCAAGTTTTAGCTAGGGATATTTGGTTCTAGTACATGTTACAAAAGAGACTGTAAACAAGAGCCACAGCAGGTTAAACAGATTTTTTTCATATTAATAGTGGCAAGGTATAATTTGAATAGGAAATGATAGGCTAGTGGTCCTTTACATATTACTGATTTAAAAATTAGAGTGAGATTCAGTCTACTCATCATGCAATAAAGAGAAGAGGCAATAGGAAAAGTATAATTTCCCTTCACGGGCTCCCCTTTGTATGGGGGATTAGACCTCCTCCTGCACTTCCAGTTATGTACTGATCAGTATGGTTGAATAGCATTCATTTTCAAGAGATTGGGTGGCAATCTTTAACTAGGAATTTACATCTAACTAGAATTGTTTTAGATATATGTAAGGAAACATTTTTTGTTTGTATATGCCATTTAAGATAAGCTTTAAGTTTACCAAGAGTACTCTGTTATATTTCTTCTATAAATTCAGCATGATTTATTTTTAAGCTTTTATGTTATAGTGTGGTATATGTCACTCATTATCTAGTAAAAATGGCTAAGATTATGAACAAAGATGCACTTTACATGTCCTTAGATTATGAGTTCTATGAATAAGTTATCTAACAATAGTCTGAATTTGAGAAGCCAAATGATTGTATTCTGATAAACATGATTCCTCCATTAAAATCATATATATTGGCATAGCACATTTGAGAAATATGTTATGCCAATTCATCTAATTCAAGCTCTGAGATGAGATTTGCATCAAAATTATAAATGATGGCCACCTACACAAGTCACTATAGAGTTTCTTCCTTCTGTTTAATGTTATTTGTGTGGTTCAGAACTAAGTCTTCCTCTAATAGCACTGGACCTGGAGTCAGAAGATTGAGATTCCAATTCTGGCTTCACTAACCATGTGACAATGAATAAATCCTTTTATCTTGGGCTCAAGGTTCTCATAGGTGAAATGAGCCTAACCGTATTATCCTACTGAATTGACAGAGTTGGTATGAGGATCAAATAGAATTAAGTAAAAGAGTGGATTAAAGAGCTCTGAATACTGTAATCACTTCAAATAAATTAATAATAAAAATAAGGTAGACAAACTTACCAAATACTTTTTAATAGAAAATTTTCTTATTTTTTAATAACACAAAGTGAAATTTTCCTGCCATAAAATATATAAGGGAAACATAAATATGGAATATGATCCCATGGATGTCCATTTCCTTCCTCACCCCTTTTTGCCTAGTTAACTTTACTCAGACTTTCTCAGAAGACTCTTATGCAATTGCTGTATCCTTCACTCATACCCCATTACAATGGGTATGCACTACCCCCATTATACATCCCAACACTCACTAGACTACTTTTTATTTTCTTCACTAAACTACTTCTACATAGCATATATCACCTTTGTAATGTCTACTTCTGTGCATATTTGATTATCTCTCCCATTAGGTCATAAGCTCCGTGAGGGCGTGAACTTGTTCTGCTCACATACCTGAACACCAGGTCATCATTGCATGACTGTTGGATAAAAATTTCAGCTGTTAATATGTTTGTCTAAATCAATTTGAGTCACTAACCAAAAATTGGATTCAGGATTGCTCAAAAAGTCAATATAGTAATCTCCAGAGATGAAGGAATAGTCAGTCATTCTACTTGAACTTGTATTAATTATGCTTGCTTTAAGCCCAGGTGCAGATTGCCATCTTTGAGGTCCTAGGTTCAAAGTAAATTTAATTCTTTTAATGTCATATGAAAGGAATTTCTGGTTTTAGTACTATTTCTTGAACTGCATTCAGTCATCTTAGATGTTAAAATCTTCTGGTTGTAAATAAATTTTGAGTCAATTTTTCATTATTCACTTATAAAATAATTCCTTTAAGTAGGATCACATTTTCAGAGAGAAATACATATCTTTAAGGGTTTTCTTTTCTACTTGAGCTCTGCTTATTTACATGGGCATGTTTCCAGATTTATTGAGGCCAAGCCACAGTACATCAACAAGATTGTGGACCTAGCACTGGACCCAGAGGCTTATTAGTTCCTGTCACAACTCAGCACATAACTTCTCTGTGGCCTTGTGCCAGTCGGTAAGCACTTCTGGACTTTAATGTCCCAGTCATGCAACTGGGATTATAATATGTGTCTTTTTCCTGCCTCACTTGAATGGTGAGGGGATTAATGAATAGACTGGCTTGACCCTACTGGTGAGAAAGAAGTAAATCACTTGCTTTTTATGGGGTTCATTAACTCTTTGAAGCTAGTAGCTATTTAGTGCTTGGAAAAGATAATTCACTAAATGACCCCAGGTTCACCTCAAAGATGTAATGCACTTCTCCAAAGTGAGAAATTGTCCCCTTCTTGCTGTCAGGAGCAGGCATTCAAGCTTGTATATCATTCTGCAGGACTGGGTCTCATAGATGTGCATATTAGTCACATCACTTTAATACTTTATAAAAATAATGGTGAGATTGTACTGAGAATAGATGAAAGTGGATTTTATAGGTAGGTAACATTTGTTCAAATGGGAAGCACTCTGCTTACTTGATATTTATGTTATTTTGTATTCCTAATTATTTTCTTGGGAAAAAATGTTCAAGCAAGTTCTAAAAATCATATTTGCTTCTGTCATAGCAGTGTTTGTTCATTCATTGCCCTCCCCCACACAAAGTCTTTATTTTTTAAATTAAAAAGTATTTTTTAAATTAACTGATGTAATTACCATGTAAAGGTCTGTAAAACACGTTTTATGTTATAAAAGAAGTCCCCATAACTTGAAAAATTTAGAAAGTACTGTCCAATAACAAGTTTGACTATATATAGAATACAAGTCTGGCTACATTTAGTGTTAAGTCCCTGACTTAAACGATTTAAGGTAACATTTTGGATTTTCCCCAATGTTTTTACCACTTCTGTTTCATTAACTGATTTTCTGATCTTTGTTGATCAGAATTGGGTTCAGAGAGCAGGTATCTTTATTCTTCCTTTTAACTCCTCGAATAAGTATTCTCAAGGCACACCAAGAATTTATCAGATGCACCGATTTTAGCAAATGGGCTTCTTTGAGACACATAGCTACCTGAAGCCCTGCATAATTACTGTATTTTGAGATATGCTATATGTGAATGTGTTTTACACAGTATCTAGTAGCAACATATAGATGTTCAGTAAATCTGCTTTCATTCCCTTTTTGCCTTTAAAACATCTGTATCAGGTGTGTGACATTCACATCCTCCAAATGGTAACGTGGCCTGTGGTATATGCCCTCAGTAGTGTAAGGTCTCTTTCTTTCTCCTTTAACTCACTTACAAGTTTTCTATTCATAGCACTGCTTTTTTCTCCAATCTAGGTTTCTTTTCACTGAAATATGCATTGTCATCTCTGAAATCTAGCTGCAAATTTATCCTATCAGGTTTGGGAAATACATGATTTCCTCTGTCTTAAACGCCCTTGCTCTTTCTGCTCTTCCAGCCTCTTATTTAAGAACTAGCAACCCTCTGCTTTGATTTAGATAACCCTCATCTCTTATGTAATGAAAACCCATATGTATTTCTATTGGTATTTAAAATATTGTAATTGTTGGCTCCCTGATCTGCTTCATCCACTAGGCTGTAGGTCTCAGCTACTGAGGTTCTTAGCACTGTATTTCATCTCTGTAACCCAGGACTTAGCACGTGATCAGCACTCAATAAATATTTACTGATTCTATAAATAAAGTTGCATTTATTTTCTTGTGTTAGTATCTTAAATTTATTACCCATTGTGCTTTGGAGTGTAGACATCTCAGATCATAACTCTTACTCCTGCCTCTCCTTTATAAATGGATTTCTCATGTAAATTATTGAGTATTTCCTCCATTGCAAGTCTTCTTCCAGTATCATATCATGTCCTCCAAAGTAACCATCCTATTTTTATAGTTTTGACTGAGCATTTTTACCTCATCACTTAGATTTCCCACTTAAAGCCTTCTTGGTCAAAGCTGTACATTTCTGGGCAAACATATAGATTCTTACATTTGTGTAATCACCACCAACATCAAGAAATATACATTTTCAGCCCCCTTAGAATCCCTCCAGTGGCCCCTCCCAATCACTACCACTTCCCTTCAAGGTAACTATTATTTTAACTATTTTTATTTAACTATTATTTTAACTTCTACCTTGCCCATTTTTTATAGACTAAGATTAGAATTATAAAAGTGAGAAACACCCATATGTAGAATAAGATAAGCCTTGGGGGAAATGGAAATTTTGTATATTAATTTACCTTAAGAGAACTTTATTACACACATACACACACATATATGAAGCCACTTTATCAACTTAGGGTCATAAAAATGTTGTGTGTGGCTCTATTGGCTCATGGAAGTATTAAAAAATGAATCATTGGGAAATAAGAAATAAAAAGGAGAACAAAAATTTTCCCCTCAGCATACAGGGAAAAAATATGTAACAGTCTGGAAACAAAATCTGGGATTTAAAAAAAAAACTTCTTTCTTTTTTTAAAGTTTGTACATTCTCTCAGATTTTGCATCTGTAGCCTACTGATGTGGACACATTAGAGACCTTTTCCAGCTCTTATTTGGTCACTCAGAATACTGCTGTGCCATGGCCATAATAGATTAGACTGGTTGAACATTGTTACTGGAGTAGTCCTATGGCTCTTTATGTAGACACAGTCTCTCTTTCATTGCAACCTAAATACTATGACAGGCCAATAATTCTGCCAGCATCTGAGAACTTGTTATTGCAAATGGACAATTTGAACAGACATGTATTACTTCAGAGGTTCGTAAGGTTAGTACATTTTTTTTTCAGGGAATGTGATTCAGATACTGAGATTTTGAGTCCACAAATACAAATTATTAATGTGTACTAACATTATTAAGGAGAGCAATAAATTGAAATTACTTGAGAGGAGATGTTGAGAAAGGGTTGAGATAATGTAAAACTACTCAGGAATTCTGAATGTTTTTATAACTAATCCTGTGGCTGTGTCACTTTCTTTTTTATTTTTACATATATAGATTTATTGGTGTGCTTGACATACAATATCCTGTTAGTTTCAGGTGTACATCAGAGTGATTCAATATTTTTACAGATTATGAAATGATCCCCATGATAAATCTAGTTATCATCCCTCACCATGCAAAGTTATTACAGTATTATTGGCTACGTTTCCTATGTTGTACATTGGTATCTTCATGACTTATTTATCTTATAATTGGAAGTGGGTATCGCTTAATCCCCCTTATTTATTTTGTCTGCTTTCCAGCCCCTCTCTTCATTCTGGTAATCAACAGTTTATCTCCTCTATGAGTCTGTTTTTGTTTTGTTTTCTAGATTCCACATTTAAATGAAATCATATGGTATTTTTCTTTCTCTGACTTATTTCACTTAGCATGATATCTTCTAGTCCATCCATGTTGTCACAAATGACAAGATTTAATTACTTTTTATGGCTGAGTAATATTCCACTGTATATATTTATATACACATGTATATATCACATTTTCATTATCCGTTCATCTACCGATGGATACTTGGGTTGCTTTCATATCTTGATTATTACAAATAATGTTGCATTGAGTTTGGGGTGCATATATCTCTTTGGATTGGTGTTTTCATTTTTTTGGATAAACACCTGGAAGTGGAATTGCTGTCATATGATAGTTCTATTTTTAATTTTTTTGAGGAACTTCATGTTGTTTTCCATAGTGCTATACCAGTTTACATTCCTGGTTTCATACTGCTGTGGTCAGGAAAAAAATGCCTGGTAGATTTCAATCTTCTTGAATTTACTGAAGCTCTTTTGTGGTCTGATATGTGATCTGTCCTGAAGAGTGTTTCATGTACACTTGAACAGAATGTACATTATGTAGTTTTTGGATGAAATGATTAGTGTATATCTATTAAGTCTATCTGGTCTACTGTGTTGTTTAAAGCCAATGTTTCCTTATTAATTTTCTGTTTGGATGATCTACCCATTTATGCAAATGGGCTATTAAATTCTCCTATGATTGTATTACTGTCAATTTCTCCCTTTATGTCTGTTAGTGTTTGATATATATACATACTTTCATGTTGAGTGCATAAATATTTAGAATGTTATCCTTTTTTTGGATTAACCCCTTTATCATCATGCAGTGTCCTTTTTTGTCTTTTGTTACAGGCTCTGTTTTAAAGTTTGCTTTGTCTGATATAATTATTGTTACATCAGCTTTCTTTTTCTTTTTGTTTCCATTTTCATGGAATATCTTTTTCTTTATTTTCAGTCTCTGTATGCCTTTAAATATGAAGTCTTTAGACATGAAGATGCCTCTTAGAGGAAGCCTTATTTTTTGTCTATTGGAACATTTAGCCCATTTATATTTAAAGTAATTATTGGTAGGTACATACTTTTTAAAAAGATTTTGTTTATTTATTTGACAGAGAGAGTGAGAGTGAGAGATCATGAGCAGGGGAGCAGGGTAGAGGGAGAAGCAGACTCCCCCATTGAGCAGGGAGCCCAATGTGGAACTCAATCCCAGGACCCTGGGATCATGACCAAAGGCAGACCTTTACCTGAGCCACCCAGGTGCCCGATATATACTTATTGCTTTAGTATATACTTATTGCTACTTTGTTAATTGGTTTCTAATAGTTTTGTAGTTCTGTTCCTTTCTTCTCTTGGTCTCTTCCATGAGGTTTGATGATTTTCTTTAGTGTTGTATTTGGGTTCCTTTCTCTTTATTTTTTTATTTATATATAAATAATCGGTCTATTTTAATATGATAATTGGTTACATTTAAGTGCATTCTAAAAGCAATATATTTTTACTACTGCCCCTCCATGTTTTATGTTTTTGATGCTTTATTTTACATCTTTTTCTGTGCTTATCCCTTAACTTATTATTGTAGTTGTAGTTGATTTACTATTTTTGTCTTTTATACTAAGTGTCACTTTGAATAAGACATAGAGTCAGTGATATCCTTTGTTCATATAACACATATAACTTTAATCTCATTTAATTCTCAGAATAACCCTGTGAGATAGGCAAGAAGATTATGAGCCTGATAAGGAAATTAGGGCTCAGGAGAGGTTGAGTGGATTGAGGATGAACAGAGGAAGTTGCTGGCAAAGATTAGAGCTCCCCTCCTGACCTCCTAGTGCCAGGATTGTTGTATCACAGCACTTGGATTTGTTTCAGAAATATGCTAAAGCCCAATTTGAGCCATTTCTAAAGAAGAGTAAATCTTTGTATGTCAGTTTACAGGGCAAAAAAATTTCTATCTTAGAAAGTATGGATCTTGAAATTTATCCTTATCCTCTTCATGCATGAATATTAATTGAGGGTGCACAGGATGGTTGGCACTGCAATGGACTATTTTCATGTGAATTCTGATTTCCCATGTGGCAATGATAAAGTTAAATGGTGCTGGCCAAAAACATGCTGGCAGATATACAGGCAAAAATATTTTGGGGCGCCTGGGTGGCTCAGCGGTTTGGACCTCTGCCTTCAGCTCAGGTCATGATCTCGGGGTCCTGGGATCGAGTCCCGCATCGGGCTCTCTGCTAGGCAGGGAGCCTGTTTCCCTTCCTCTCTCTGCCTGCCTCTCATCATCTCTTTGTCAAATAAATAAAATCTTAAAAAAAATATATTTTTCTGTTTTTTGATCAGTATTGTTTAGGGTTATTGAACTAAACTTTTGCCTCACTCTTCAGGCAAGCAAGACATAGTACGCACAGAGTTGCCACTTAATTAAAAGAAGCTCTGTACTCAGAGAAACTCCATGGGTTTGTTTACATGTGCGTATGTATGTGCATGTGTAGTGTGAGATTTGGCCATTTATTTGGTGCATGAAATTGTTGCTTTTCCTCAGTTGCTTTTGTTAATAAAAACTATTGTTGGCCCTTCACTGGTACCATGCATCAATTTTACACTGGCTTTTATGACTTGAATCTCTCTTAGGCATCACAAAGATCTTTAGTAATTTTATTCACCTTGTATCTGAGTGATCACCTTTGTATCTGTGTCTTGGTGTTGTTAAATCCATTTTTAGCATGTGTGTGCTTAGAGAGAAAGTATGTTTTTAAAAAGAATAGCAGGAGTAATTATTTTGCTATATAATGCTGTTTTATTAGGCATTTGGTTTTGGTATTATTCATTGACATCTGTCATTTCTCTTTGCCTGAAGCTTTTAATTCAGATAGCAATTCATTAGAGAAGAACACCTATTCAAAAAGAATACTCTGTGTAAGAACCTGGAGTATACACTGTTTCATCTGTCTTTTGGAGTTATGTGGCAGCTTACTGATGATTAACAAAAACACTATAATCTCTCCTTGGCTCATGAAATTCATTACTGCAAGGTTTTACTTCTCCTAGGTATTACTTGATTATATTTCTTTCATTATAATGAGAAAATGGATACAAAAGTTGTTTGGACTTTATAGAATGCTTAGCAAATGTTAGAGTATTGTTATTATTATTTGTTATGCCTATCAGAATGCCCGTCCTAATAATGCAAGATTAACTTGAAAAAGGAGGAAGCGGTACTGGTTAGCGTAATGTAGTAACAAAGTCTAAGCTTGCAAAGAGATGTCTAATTTATTATACATTTTTCTACTGCTTTTTAGGCTTTCAGAGTTTGACAAAAAAGAATGCAACTGAGGAGGGTCAGAAAAATCAAGAGATAAGAGGGAAATAATTTCCCGAGAGACTTTCACTGAGATGTGGTTGAAAGGCTGGTTCTTTGTCTCCCTTTCACCCTATTATCCTGTACTTGTATTGTGTTTTCTAATGTCCACTGGAGTCAGTGATTGGAGTCTTTTACTAAACTAAATTAAATATATCAATACAAACTACTAATTTTCTAAGCTTCAC
The DNA here is from genome assembly GCA_004024625.1 of Mellivora capensis. NCBI lineage: Eukaryota > Metazoa > Chordata > Mammalia > Carnivora > Mustelidae > Mellivora > Mellivora capensis. Next base: position 40,578 of record PISX010012733.1, read on the forward strand.
TTAATACTCTGAACTTAGTATAGGATTAGGAAAGAGAGTAATTGCGCACTTTACTTAAGGCCCAACTGTGCCCTAAGCGTGTTGTATAAGTTATAATATTGTCAAAACAACTCTACAAAGTAGGGTGGGTTCTCTCCATTTATATATGGGAACAAGGGGACTCTGAGATGATAAATCTATTTATTCTAGGCTCTACAACTAGTAAATGGTAGAGCTGGCATTCAAGAATATGTTCTCAGAACTCCTTAATGGTGCTTTTAGCCTTGTACCTAGCATACTGACTTTGAAATGAAATGCTTATTGATTTGATGTTTTCAAGGTTCTTTCACCAAGGTAGTTGAGTTGATGGGCAGAAATACTGGGTTCATTTTTTCAAATGAACTTCAGATTGTTTTATCAGCTAAGGTAGCTGTTGTGGGAACAAATCTGAAAGTGCATTAGGATTCTAAAATGACAGAAATTCATTTTTCTTTCATATAAAATTTAAAAAAACATACTTATAATTGGTGGTGTTGGCTATTTTCCAAGCAGTGACTTAGGCACGTAAGTGCCTTCCATTTGGCGGAATCTCCATCTTAAACATATGGTTTCCGAGACCTGCTGGTAGAAAGGGTGTAAAGAGAGAGATAGTCATGTCAGGATCACTGCTATCCAGTAGTGGTGAGAGCTATCCACATTATTTGATTGCAAGGGGAGTGGGAAGTGTAATCTCTGGCTAAGCAGAGCCATAGGGTCAGTGGACACAGGACCTATCTTACAGGTTTTTGTAGGCGATAGTTTTACCAAGTGTTTTGCCACTGTATACCATGGACCTCCATCTTTCCAGCCTCTGACATTAATTCCTTATTTTCCACTGGTTGGCTGCAAAGCAATGGCATATATTTTAGGTTTTTCTTACAGTAATACCCCATTTGAAGGAATGGTTTTTCTGTATTGATTATAATAGGCTAATTTCTGTACCAAGTAAACTTTAGAATTGTTATGGTTTAATTCAGTAGAAGTTTATTTCTTGGCCACATAATAGCAATGTGGGTCATATTTGTACGTTGGGGGGCGGAAATCAGGGTGAGGGGGACTGTGCTCTACACAAGTCATTTGAACATCCTGGAATTCATTGGTTTTCCACTTTTTTTTAAATAAATATTTTTATTTATTTATTTGACAGAGAGAGATATCACAAGTAGGCAGAGAGGCAGGCAGAGAGAGAGGGGGAAGCAGGCTCCCCGCTGAGCAGAGAGCCCAATGTGGGGCTCAATCCCAGGACCCTGAGATCGTGATCTGAGCCGAAGGCAGAGGCTTAACCCACTGAGCCACCCAGGCGCCCCTGGTTTTCCACTTTTAACAGATGGCTTCCAAGATCACTTGGGCATTGACAACAAGATAGTGATGGGAATGATTTATGGGAGGGCCTAGTAGTGGAGCCCATCACTTCTGCTCACATTGCATTAGGCAGAATTAAACCACATGGACACATCTAACTGCAAGGGAAGTTGGAAAGTCTGGTATAGCTTGTGCCCAGGCAGAAGGTTGCAGTGCTTTGGTGAATAGCTATTCTGTTCCATAGTGGATAATTTTTTTTTAAAGATTATTTATTTATTTATTTATTTATTTGACAGACAGAGAGATCACAAGTAGGCAGAGAGGCAGGCAGAGAGAGAGGGAAACAGGCTCCCTGCTGAGCAGAGAGCCCGACGCGGGACTCGATCCCAGGACCCTGGGATCATGACCTGAGCCGAAGGCAGAGGCTTTAACCCACTGAGCCACCCAGGCGCCCCAATAGTGGATAATAATTTTTAAAGCATATTTACATTGGCTAACTCTATACATTTGGCAAAGGACTGAGTATGTTCACACGAACTGAGCAAGTATTGAAAAATATTTCTGTCATCATACAAGGAGAATGAGAGGTAGTACAGTAAAAAGCCAGTCCTACCTGTAACTGAAAGTTCCCATGTCTCAATTGAGTAAATAAGATGTATTGCCAAATATGCAAAACACTAGGCAAACTGGTTTGATTCTATTTGCTGATAGTAAAATTTTGACTTACAAAGTGCTGCATATAATTCTGTCATTTGAGAGAAGGAGTATATTTGTAGAATTATAAATGAGTTCTCTCATCTTGAAATTAGTCCATATTTGGAACTAGATTAAATTCATTTCGTAGAAAATTTACACACCTGCTGATTTAAAGAATATGATTTTAATAACAGTATGTACTTTCTCTACCACTCACCATATCTGACTTTAATCTCTTTGCAGAGGAAAAACAGACTGATTGTGTGACTCCTACTCTATTATTAAAACAAAATATTTTTAATACTGAAGTCAAAATAACTGTATAGCATGCAAATGTTAGCATCAAACTTGAAACCTTATTATTTGAAGGATAACAGAGATTTAAAATAGTAGAATGAATGCCATGTTTTCCTATGCATATCTTAAAAATGCAGCATAAGGTTCAAACTTGTAAAGAGGAAAGAGGAAATCATAATTAAATTGACTGAAATAACATCAAATTTTAGTAATATGGTTCTATTTCAATAGTTTTATTATGAGAGTTTATTGCTGGTTCCTTGACATATATATATTTAAGACTAGATGTATGGAAAACAGAAAGCTGACGCTGAGCTTGTGTGCTATAGTGTTCCATTACATGTGACCTTTTGAAAACCATGGGCCAGAAACTAGGTTTTAAGACTCATTGGTTGAATAAATGAATGGTGTATTTTCAGGCTGTTCAGTCTGACATATTGACTGAAATAGAACTCTTAATTTATACACAATCATGACTTTTTCTTCTTCTTTTTTTTTTTTAAGATTTATTTATTTATTTGAGAGAGACAGAGAGAGGGAAGGCATGCATGTATGAGTTGATCCAGGGCCAGAGGGAGAGAATCTTCGAGCAGACTCCCAGCTGAGTGCAGAGGCCAATGCGGGGCTTGATCCCACCACCCAAGATCATGATCTGAGCCAAAACCAAGAGTGGAGGCTCAACCAACTAAGCCACTTGGGGCCCCCAAATCGTGATTTTTTTCTAACAATTTTAAAGTTAGATTGTATTCTTATCCAACTGTCCAAACGTGACAAGAACCTTAGCTGTTTTAAATAGCCATTAATTAGTATCCTTCTCATATTTCTCTCTAGTTTTCGCTCTCTAGAATTTTAATTTTTCATTTTTTAAAAGATTTATTTTATTATTTATTTGAGAGAGAGAAAGCTCACATGAGCGATCTCAAGCAGACTCTCAGCTGAGAAGGGAGCCCAATGGTGGGCTTGATCTCACCACCCTGCGATCATGATGTGGGCTGAAACCAAGAGTCGGACACCCACCTGACTGAGCCATGCAGGTGCCCCTCATTTCTCATTTTTTAACATATAAGTAAGTTACTTTTTTGATAGTCATTAATAATTTACCAACACTCAAAAACTTAATTTCTATGGTTATCATTATTTCTTATGAACTGTACTTTTCCTCTCTGTGTTTTTTTTTTCCAGATAAAGTATATCCTTAAGTGATTTTTTTAATGGATGGTTTGCTTTATATTCTATTAATCATTAGGTATATCTGAAGATGTCAGTATTTTATCTTTATTTATACATATATTTCCTCAGGATTTTGAAGATGTTGTTACATTGTTTTGTGGTCTTGTGGCCAATGATTCTGTTGTAGATTTAATTACTCTCCTCTTGTGGTTAGCATATTTTTTTCCTCTGATAGCTTTCCTCTCTGTCACTGATTTATCATTTATTCATATAATTATATCAATTGTTGCATAATATATTTTGAGGCTTGTATTGTTAAGTGCATATATGTTGACAGGGCATGTGTACTAACTGGGATATAAATATACCTTTGTCCTTGTTGACAGTTGGCTTGAACAAAAAGTTTAAATGCTTTCCAGGGTTAATTATGGGGGCAAAATCTTCAGACACAGCCAAAGGTCAGAGAGCCTGTGGTAGTCTCTATGTATTATTGTTTTTTCAGTTTTGGAAATTAGAAATCTAACACAAAGTAGCTTAAACAAAAAGGAATTTTTTGGTTCAAGTAATTGTGAAGGGCAAGGATGAAGCTGGATGTGTATGAAATTGGGACCTAATAGCTTCTATAATGCTCCTTCCATTTCTCTGCATTTGGTATTTATTTTCTTCTACTGTAGATGGGCCTCTTCCTGTGATAGAGTCATGCTCTTTGGCAACTCAGGGCTTATATATGAAAGCTTTGCAATCATATGACAAAGGGAACTACTTTGCAGTCATATGACAAAGGGAAGTACTTTGTGAGCCCTATGTATTGAAGGCCTAGGGAAGGGCTTTGATCCTCCCAGCTTTGGACATTTGTGCATCCCTTGTCTACTGTGCCCAAGTGGATGGGTAGCATATCTACTTGTCTACATCCCTTGTCTACTTGTTCTACTGTGCCCAAGTGGATGGGTAGCATGATGGACCCAGTCTGTCTGAAAGGCTGACACTATGGTCAGGCAGAGTAGAGGTGGGATTTGTTACCAAACAAAAGGGGAAGGGATGCTGAAAAGATGAAAGCAGTAGTTATTACACCCTGTTTTTCTACTTTTCCTTGTTAGGAATATGACCCATCCTTAATTTTAATCCTGTTCTACCAATATATATCTCTATCTTTTTGACTAAGCCTTCCTTTGTCTTAACTATGTGTATTTAATTACTTCTTTGGATGTCTTCTTAGCAGGTTGTGTTCCCTTTATGGAATTTATCACTTTGTCTAATAGTTATATCTGAGTATGTCTCCCTTATTAGACTCTATTCTCTTTTTGGTAAGAAATATTTCCTTTTCATTTGATCTTCATTTATTCATTCATTCAAATAATATTTACGGAGTGCCACTTCTGTGCCAGGCACTATGATAGCCACTGGGCAAATAGTGGACATTCCATAAATGCTTTCTTGAGTAAAGCTTTCTGTACATTCTGAAAAAACATTTGTTATGCTAGTAAGGTTTTGACAGGCCAGATGCTTTCATTTCATTTTCCTGTTGTAATTTAAAAGCACGAAGTCTAAGGAATGACCTTTGAAATGTTGCACATGATGTGCATTTCAAGGGAAAAAATTTGGCTTGGCACACCAACCTCCTGATTGTATTTTAAGATGTGATACTTCAGGGATGAGGCAAAAGAGCAAAGCAGGCCAAAATCTCCATGGAGAGATGAACCACAGGCCTGATACATCCCTGTTTTCATTAAAACGGGGAACATACCCATAGTGCTCAGGCAGCTACAGGCTATTTGAAGACAACTTTTAATACCATAGAGTCACTAAAATAAATTCCAGTGCTTCTCAGGGTAGCATCAAATAAAACAAAGGGTAGAATTAAAATGGAAGACATGAAGACCCCATATTCTACCATCTTGACTATACTTGTCCTAATCATAAAAAGTATATTAGAGCCATCTTGTTTTCTAAGACAAAAATCACTTTTCTTTAGAAATAAGCAACTAGGGATGCCTGGGTGGCTCAGTTGGTTGAGCAGCTCTGACTCTTGGTTTTGGCTCAGGTCATGATATTGGGTGGTGGGATCAAGCCCTGCGTTGGACTTCGCACTCAGCTGGGAGTCCGCTTGTCCCTCTACCCCTGCTCCTTCCCCTGCTCATGCTCTTTCTCTCTCTCTCAAATAAATATGTAAATAAATAAATTAAATATAAAAAAGAAATATGCAAGTATTATGCCCATCTTTCTGAAGACCTTGTGATGTCACCAAAAACCTAATTAACATAGTGTGTGTGCACATGTATGCATGCATGTATGCATGTACCTGTGTATGAATTTGTTAAAATCTGTGGCACCCTAAACTCTAGAGAGTTTCTGTGTTATGTGTGTGTGTGCGTGTGCGTGTGTGTGCGTGTATGAATGAAGCATCATAGAACCAGCAAGTGCTTTAAAAAAGTGGAAAATATACTTATTCATCCAGTATTATCCCATAAAAGTGTTCTTTCTCACTATTCTTTTTACTTTATGCATCTTGTTTCTTATACCTGGATGGCTCCTCCCTTTCCATGTATCAAATTCATACTCTTCCTTCAGCTGCAAATAATAGGAAATCCCTAACTCACATGAATTAACAAGAAAATCTATTATGGAAACTAACCTTTTCAGGGTTGGTTAATTCAAATCTTATTAACATTACTGAGAACCTGTGTTTTTACCATTTTAAAAATCTTTGATTCTCAGTGTATCAGTTTTGACATCAGGCAAATTTATTTTGTGGTTGCAAGATAGTTGCAACCATAGGACACCAGTCACGATGTCCTGATGAAAAGGGTACATCTTTTCCCATATGTCTGTTTTTCAGAGTGGGGAAATTCCCCATAAGCCCTAGCTGACTTCCCCTCACAGCTCATTTGCCAGGATTGGCCAGATGCCCTGACTAAACCAACCTCTAGAAAAGGGAATGGGATTAATTCGATTGCCTTGGATTTACAGAATTAACTTCTGAGAAATAAGAGGGAAGGGTGGACTCTGGACAAAATCAGGATTCTCCAATGAGGATGAAAGGAGAATTGGGTACTAGGCAGATCACCCTTGGTGCTGGCTATGCTCACCTAGAACATTGCTCTCCCTGAACACTTCAGGTAAAATTAATCTTCCTTTTCTATGCTCCCAGTGCAAACTTGAATGAGCATTTTGTTTCTGTTATTTGAACTTGAAAGAAATTACTACTAACATTTCATTTGAAGTTTATGCATAATATTACACCCCATTTATAACCCATGCTACCTTTGTTGGTCAAAATGAGGGTTCCATCACACCAAAACAGACACTGGCATTTAAAACTATTGCAGTATGATTCCTTATAAATACATTCTTATGTCAGTAACAATACTGTGTTGTTTTTGAAAATATACCTCTAAAATATCAATATCAATATTAGATGCTATCCCATCCTGTCTCTCTTCCTACTGTGAATGTTTGCTTGAATAATGGAGCGGACCTGGTTAGGAGTGTTGAAGGGTGGAGAGAAAACAATGGAATCTGAGAGGCAGCAAAGTTTGTGTCTAACATGTGGGGACACATGGCTTAGTTTTGGGAGAGAATAAAACTCTAACATTATTTTAAAACATCTCTTACAAATTGTTTTCTTTTTAAAGAGCAATAGTGGCAAGATCAGATGAAGGCTGTGGTAATAAAGCAGGAGTTGAGTAAATAGTCTCAATAATTATCCTTCAGATGTTGACCTGTGATATAACAAGGAATATTTTGGAGAAAAATGTTCTTTTCATAAATAGTAAATATTGCTTCTATAGAGAGACCAGTCCCATTAATTTAAGTGCCTTTATCTCAATGTGTTTTTAATGGAAAACCAGGAAAAAAGAAGTCACTGATAGGTGATAAATCTGAGAAATCATGTAATTCACAAAGATAACCCAAATGCCTTCCTTAAAGACATAGCCAATTTTAAGTTAACAAACACATTAATATCAGTATTTAAATGTAATGTTCTGTTAACGTAAATCAGTAATTACTAGATAATGATTTTTCATATTCTTAGATATCCAATGCATTAGTTATTCCTCCTTTGACTGAGATATGAGAGAATCAGAGTGATTATAGGTTTTATGTAGTGATTTATAGGAAGAATAGATTATTTAGATAAATATTAAATGGAGGCATTGTTGCCTCACTGTTTATTTTTTGTGATGTTTTATAACCTTCTTTATTCTTTTTTTAAAATCATTTTACAATGTAATGTTTTCATGAGGAGTGGAGGTTCTAATGGGTGTGAATTTTAGTATCCTTATTAGAAATCAAATACCCTAAAGGGGATTCAGCATGTAATAATTTATGTGGCATCTTGTTCTTCCCTTAATTTTTCACATGGGTTAGTGCATAATGAAATGGAGTAAAGAATTAATATTCTTTCTTTGTACTTATAAATATTTTGTTTTGCTTATTAAAAGTGAGTAAATTTGCTGTTCCAAAAGCTGGTGACTAAAGTTATTGGTTCTTAAATAATTTTTCTTGAATATTAAAATATACTTATTTTATGTCAGCTTCTTTGAAAAATTATTTTGTTATCTTTTGTTTTCTTGACTTGCCAGTGTAGTCCATTCATTCATTCACACGGTCACAAAAGGCAATGGGACCCAGGCTCCACTGGGACTAACAGGCCACTTAGTTTGACGCTTCTACTTGCCTCTTTAATGCTACTTCTGGTTTTTCAAGGGCTTAAGCATGAAGAATCCCTGAATAAAAGCAAACAACCTGGCTCTAGACCCTTTACTCTATAGCCGTGGTCCTTCACTGTGCACCATTGATGATAGAGCATCTGGGAGCTGGCCACATGCTTCTGTTTTCCATCCAGTTGTTTTGGTATCAATACACTTTGGTCAGTGAGGCAAGAGTTATGGAGCAGAAATTTGGAAAATCTCTATTTTTAGTTCACTAAAGCTCTCTGACCCTTCTCTTCCTTACACACATGAATTTTTATTGTTTGTTATATCCACTCTCTAAATTCACAGAACAGATCTTGGGCTTATTTTCACTAATGAAGGCTCCTTTCACTTTGGATTGGAGAATAGCTATCATAGTTTTAGGATTGGTCTCAGCTATCATTGATGTTCGACTTAATTATACACATTTTTAATATGTCATCAGAGCATTTCACCACAGAACATATAAATTAGTCCTATAATTACAGGGAAATGTCACATGCATCTCATTATCACATGGCAGAATTTGTCTTAGAGAAATAAGTAATTTCATTCTAAGAAAAGGATAAAGTTCAAGTATTTCTGGGTACTGCCAATACCCTAATGCATAATTGAATAAAAATGAATCTGGAGGATTAAATATGAGAGATGAGAATGATTTTCTAAAAATCCAGGTTATTTGTTTTTTTTTTAATGATTTTATTTATTTATTTGACAGAGATCACAAGTAGGCAGAGGGGCAGGCAGAGAGAGAGAGGGAAGCAGGCTCCTTGCCGAGCAGAAAGCCCGATGTGGGGCTTGATCCCAGGACCTTGGGATCATGACCTGAGCCGAAGGCAGAGGCTTTAACCCACTGAACCACCCAGGCACCCCTAAAAATCCAGATTATTTGAACAGTCCTTTCCAAATCCAGATAGAAATTGCTCCATACTCTGTTATTTTTGTTTAGATTTGGCCAAAAGTCATTGGAGTATCTTGACCCAAGGACCTCATAGAAGTGATCATAGTTCAGTGAGATCTGAATCAACTCTTCAGGTAGCTCATGTGGATTATGTCTTGAGGCTCTGGGTAATTTCCTAGTCCTTCGACATCCTTTTCTAAGCAGTACGTGTGATTCATACTTCTCTTCTTCAGATTCTTTGAAAGTACCAAATTTTATCTTGCTTCATGGCCACTGCCCATGCATTTTCCTCTGCCCAGAGCTATTTTCCTTGTCTGATTTGCATGGTTTTTCCATTCTCATACTTCAAGTTGCAGCCAAGTATCATTACTTCTGAAAGGCCATTATTTGACTATTCCGTCAAATTCCTTTTTTTTGTTATTCTCATTATACTTGTCTCTTCCTTCATTTTACTTGTCATAGTTTATAATTGTGGACTTATTTTATCTCTGTCTTGTCCCTATTCTGACCTCTCAGGGACCATAAACTCCAAAGGGATAGACAGACATAGTAGGTGTTCAATAAACACTTGATGACTGAATGCATGTTGCTGGTATCAGGGCTGGAACTGAACTGTTGATCTCCAAAATTCTACTTGCTGTGCTACCGTAAAAGATAATGAATTATTTTGCCTTTTCTCCATAAACGAAGTAAGTCTCCACATGGCCTAAATTCAACCAACATGTCATTTCCAAGTTATATTTGGAAAGCATAAAAGAAACAAGCAATTAAGGCCTCTCTCTGTATATTATTATTGATGTGTAATACAGCATCAAGAATAGCAGGATGCTGAACAAAAAAGTGACAGTTTTTTTGACAGCTTAAATCTTCTGCTTTTCAAAAAGCCTGATTGACTCTGAAGTCAAAAGCTACCTTCTTGAAAGATAAATCATTTAGTTTTTGGGGGGGGGTTCCTCTGAATTTTGGCAAATTGATAAGAAAAGCATAAAAATAGGCCGTATTTCTATGGAATTCAGCCTTATTAAGCTTATAAAGCTTATTAAGCTTTTATTTTCTTAAAAATAAAAAACAACCAAACCCAAACTGATTATTCAACACCATACCTTATATACACACACATGTGCCCGGACATGTACAGACACAGAAGCCCATCTTGCATTTTTTTCAAGCACAAATTATCCTGGAGGCTTACTTGATTGATTTAGCTGTGAAATAATTTTCTTGTCTGTGTCAGGGATAGATATGTCAAATTTTTTCAGATTTCTCTTAGCAACAGTCAGTTCATTTGCTGTCTTGAGTAGAGCCTTCTGAAGTTTCCTTTGTGGAGGAAATAGCATATTTGAAAATGTGCCAGCATTTTCTTTTCCTTTTTAAAAAAAAAGATTATTTATTTATTTATTTATTTATTTATTGGGAGAGAGAGAGAGAGAGTGCATGGGAGGGGGGAGGAGCTGAGGGAGAGGGACAAGTAGACTGTGCTGAACTCTGACTCCCGTGTGGGGCTTGATCCCATGATCTTAAAATCATGACCTGAGATGAAATCAAGAATCGGATGCTTAACTGACTGAGCCACCCAGGTGCTTGTAAAAACGTACCAGCATTTTCATATTATTACGTTATTACTAGATAAAGCAATTTATGTAATTTTAGAATTAGAAGTTTCCCTAGAGACAAATCTGGTCCAATACCCTCATTTATTATTTTATAGTAACAAAATGAACTTTTATTTGCATAATGCTTTTTTGAAATGGATTTGAAATAAAATCATTGTGCAAAAGAGTCTTTAAATAAAGAATATTTAAACATTTTCTTTCCTCTTAAAATAGAGAGGGAATAGGGAATTTAATCCACTGACCATTTTAGCAACTTTTTATTCCAAGATCTTACTTATGTCCACATTTGGATGTTTCATCTCATATTTTCTAAACCCTGGGTAGAGAATATCTGTTTCATCTTTTTTCAATTTATGAGGACTTTCTGATAAATAAGTTGTCCCATATGCTAGTAGATAATTTGTGAGTTTAGGGAACAAAGATGTCTTAAGCTTCTTTTGAGGTTAAGGATTTTGATAATAGAGTAGCAGTAGTTACAAAGGACAGGTTGATTTTGGGATCAAAGCTTGCTAGCTTTTTAATTACATTTAAGGACCCTCTTTACCTCGTAATTTCAGATTGAGTACTGTTTTCCCTCTGTCCTGAGGTGGCAAGCCATTCATCTCATCTCTCCTTTACGCTTTTCTAAATGTTTGCATTAGGAGCTTTCCTAATTTATTATTATGCCCAGCAAATAGTAGACGCTCAGTAAATATTAATTGAATGCAAATGAAAATGTAGTTGATTATATTTTGCCCATAAATGTTATTTATTCAATTTTCAAGTTTATCTAGCTGCTAAACTTAACACATTCATGTGACTTTCTATTACTTGTAACATATCATACCATTTATTCTATACATGAATTTTTTAGTGTGTCAGATTTCCCTGAAAATCTGATGAAGTAGTATAGGAAGAAAAAGAGATATATCTGAAGGTGAAAAATGAAACTTGTTCTTACACTTTAAAACAAAAGATTTTATGGTTCTTAAAGGCAGGGACTATGCTGTATATTTATTTTATGATCTCCCCATTTTCATCCCCTGTTTAAGTTAAAGAGAAGATTGCTATCTTTTAGAGCTTTTTAAAAAAGAAATTGTATTAGACTCAAACACTTGATATTTTAGGACCAAAGGGAATTTCAGAAATAGTCCAATCTAGTCTTTTCATTTTTCAGAAAAGGAAATGGAAACATGAGAGATCGTTGCCATTTGCACAGTGTATGTATATAGGGACTAATAATAATTACACATATTCAACACTTAGGCTACTAAGTATGATTCTAAATGCTTCTCATGTATTACCTCGTTAATCCTCATAACTCCCCGTTGAGGTATGTTTTGTTTGTCCATGAGAAAAAGAAGCCCTGGCAGGTTAAATGAGCTCCTTACCCCGACATGGCTAGTAAGTGGTAAAGCTGGGATTTGGATCAACCTCTCTGAAGTTGATTTTTGTATTTAACCTCTCTGAGCCTTACAGATGCTGCATATGCTATATTGTCTCTCTTATTGGAGCCAATATGTTCTGAACCCTGATTCCTAAGCCTCTAATGTTTTCCTGTTCTCTGAAAAGTTTAGAGACGGCTGAGTGTCACTAGTGAGGAAGAGATATTAGAGCAGCAGTGGAAATACTGCGGGAGAATAACAAAAGGAAGCTGGTGAAATGAGAAGAGGATACCAGAGATCTCTTAGGAGGTGGGATGGTGGTGTGGAATTCTGGGGCAGGGGGAGGGCAAGTAATCATAAAACATTATTGGAAGAAAATAGATCTTCCCGAGTAGCCAATGAAATGATATTTGTTCAGAGGAATTTAAACTGATTTTTCTTGCTGTTAGATGGGTGGTCCTTCCCAAGAGGAGGAGCAAAGCGAGAGATAATTGCAAAGCTCATTTGTAGGAATCTCTGTTAGATATCTTCCGTATCGTGCCTTTCCCTCTTCTGAAATGAATTTGCTATTATGATTGTTATTTGTCTGTTAAAAGGATCCCTCAAATGATATTGGAAGGACGCCTAGACAGAGGGCATAAAGGCCACTCTCTTCTTTTGGCTTCTTGCTGAGGTGTGAATATTTAAGAGATGAGGCGTAAAATCATCACTATTGATGTTATTTTGCCTTCTGAGGGGTTCTTTCATAAATGACACAGAGGGCAAGTAGGAAAGGACAAAGAACTTAGACTCCTCATTTAGTTTCCTGCTGATGTGAATATTTCAGGGGTGGTACATAGAGTTTTTATTTAATACCATTTGTTAGCTCATGCAGGCAGTTGAATTGCTGGAGATCTCTTACTGGAGGTCTTAGTAGGACCCTCTTAGTAGAGTAGCACTAGGGAAGAATTCAGAACTATTTGCAAATTCTGGTTACTAAGAGGTGCCTTATAAACCAAATTAAATGAAAGGGAAACTTATGTTATTTACCATAAGGTTAGTACAAGGCAGAAGTTTCTGTTTTTTTTTTTTTTTTTAAAGGAACACACTAAGATCATGGATTAAATGTGTTTAAGTGAGAGAAATTCAGGATATGAAATTCCACTGTATATGGTTCTCTCTCATATTGCCATTTGGAAAGTGTGCTTCAGCCACATAATCCTAAACCCCAGAAAGCAAACAGTTAAGTTGGCCTCCCAATTGGCAATAATAAGACAAAACATTGTAGTCAAAAGTTACACAGAAGTGTCTTACTATCAAAGTTAGTTAGTGGCCTCTATCTTAATTATATGAATGACAGTAAGTCTAGTTTGCTGATCACCAAGACAGGAAATGTTAAAGTCAGAGGAGAATATTAGTATTAGGTATCTATTTGAAATGATTAGTATTATAAGATTGAAATAACTTGTTCTAATAGATGACTATAAATATATATAAGGATAATTATCCTGGGTCATGTCTAACTTAGCTTTATCATGCAGTGTTAAATGATTTTATTTAATAATAAAATACCAAATGAATCTAGTAGGTCTAGACTGGACAAATTTACTATAGACAATGAGTGCCTCGGAAATGGTAGGTGCAGAATGTATGATAATGAAACAAAAATATATATTGTTAGAGGCTTTTGGCTTTCTCTTACCAGATTGTTACCATTTTTCTCCCCCAGATCCTAGAATAAAATCTGCTATTCACTGAACTGATTTAATGAAGGAGTGTTAAATATTCAACAAGGCAGCAAAACCGCTCACATTTTTATTAGCATATAATTTTGAAGAAACAAAACAAGTCTAAAGAAAAGACAGAGTCTGAGAGATAAGCATAAAATAAGGTCATGTTTTATGGACTAAATTATTTGGCCTCTCTGATTTTCTATGACAGCCACATAGCAGAGCCATAGAGCTTGTACTTAGAAGATTAGTTCCATTAGTTCATACTAAATATTCTACTGACAGCTGATTTGGACATACTGTCATTGGAAAAAGTCTGAAGGGGCTACCACAAAGAAAAAAGATCATCTTATTTAAAAAGAATGTAATTTATAAAATTGTTGGAAGTATGTGAGAAAAAGATAAGACTAAGATCAAGAGAAAGAGCTTCTAAAATAAGTTGTTGATGTGTTAGAATCAGAGAAGCTGAATATACTCATATACTAAATTATTGTCTCTTGAAAGTAAACAGAGAGATGTTTCCAAAACAAAGAAGAGAGATTAATGAAACATGTATATGCAGATGAATTTTGAACGGGGCATATAGGTAAGTGTTAGCAAAGAACAGCACAGAATGAGTCCCTCTCCCTCATAAACAGAAAAACATGCTCCTTTCTACCTTGCCAAAAACTGTGGGACATAGTTGGTTTAAACCCATGTCATCAATTGAGTAATTTTGCTTTGGAAACCAGCCAGTGAAGTTGGATTATATCTCCAGACATTGTCTTCTCTCTTTGGAAAACTACCAATACATTTTTGTTTTACAAGCTATTTGTTTTAATTTATAACCCGCATTAATCTATTCAATTCTTGGCTCTTGAATGTCCCTGAAGAAGTTTTTGAAGGATTATGCAAAACGCTGCTTGCTTTGGAACTTCCATGTAGGCCCTGGAGATGTTGGGAAATGCTTGTGAGTAATTTTCAGGCAGAAAAAAAGGACACCCAGCTGAATATGCAACTGTAATTCAATTGGGAAGTTCTGATGGCATTCTAAAACTGGAAAGTACAGTTTGAATGCTTTATGAATAATACCACATTGCCAACATTGAATTACAGCTAGTATTTTTACTCGAGGACTAGGAATACTAGGCACATAAAACAATTTTATAGCCAGTTACCTTTGAGGTTGAGGGAGATGACAATTCATCACACCAGAGGTCTTTAGTGCATGCCACAGAGAAAGATTGTAATATGTGTAGGAATGAGGGCTTGCCACTTGTTAATCTATAAGGAGAAGGATTTTAATATAGAGGACACTGTGGTCTGCAAAGCGTTATAGGGATTGCGATATGAGGACAGGATTGAAATGCTTTTGAGGATACCCAGGGTATATTTGAGGATGCCAGGGAGGGACATGAATCCTAGTCCTCATGCACACCACATTGATACTTTCATCGGAAGAATTCTATTGAGAGTAACCTTTCAGCAAGGGAGTGTTATCTAAACAGAACACAGTCATTTCAGCTGTTAGATGAAAACTTACATTTTATGAGCCTGGAAAGAAGTGAGTTGAATGAGTTGAATGTTATCGCGAGATAACACATGGTCCTGAGGCACCCAGGGGTGCTGATATCTCACATGCCAGCACAAGCTCAAAAACCCTTACCCTGCCTGATAATTTGTCAAAGTTATTTTGATTTGAGCCATAACCAATTATTTATGTAAAAATGTACTGCAAAGATGATAGTTGGAAAAAAGAGATGATAGTTGGAGAGCAAGAACATGAAAATGTATTTTTTTCAGCCTTGTTGAGATTAATGAACCCTCAAGAATGTTATTAACTTTGCAGAATGAGTACCAAGTCTAAACAGCTCTGCATTTAAAAATGTCTTGGCTTTCTTCTTAGAAGAATGAATTAAGTTGATACTCATGACTGAGCCAGAAATGTGCTCCAGGCAGGTGCTCGGCACATTTTCTCCTGCATGCCTCACCCTAAGGATACCTTAATTTTGCCACAAAGATTCTAGTTTTGCTCTTTGGTCTTATTTTGATAGCTCTATTCCCAGTGGCATCGGAGTATGAAGAATAAAGGCCCCGTGAGGCTCATGATTCAGTTCCCTTTGGCCTTATGTTGGGTTTCACTATTTTTTTTTAAACCCAGGGATATGTGCTCTGCCTATTGTCCTGCTTAGCCAGAGCACTACTAGAAGGTGGTGCCTAATCTCTCCCAACCTGCTTCGTGGGGATCTGAGGAATCCTAGCAGACTCTCCAGGACATACCACAAAACAGATTAGGGGCTGGAAAATAAGAATGATTAGAAGGTGGTATTACAAATACAGAACAGGGAAAAAAAACCCTCAGTGGCTCCTTGGTTATGGTTCTTAAGAATGTGCAGAATTTTTGGACAGAGGGTGTTAAGTAGCTTTATTTTTTAATCTTCCCTGTGAATAGAATAAGAGTAAATGACCTTAAGCAATGACTCTAGGGGTTGAGACTGAGCTAAGAAAAAGCTGCCAGTCTAAGATAGTCAGCAGAGGAAAATTAATAAGAACTAGAGGATAATGGAATGCCTGAGAGAGGAAACACCTCGAAAAGATTAGAAAAGGAAAACAAAACAAAACAAAACAAAAGGTGATATCTGAAAAAGAGTCATTAGCTGTGTCTGTATCCTCTCAAGAGGATGATTGCTTGATTGAAGGATTGTGTTCTCTTGGCCATCACTGGGGGACAAAGGATATGGTCAGGTAGAGACAATGATTCTGAAAGCTGCTTATGCCAGTCCTCCCTCCCTTTCTTTTGTCCTTGTTCTGATGTAGTTCAGTATGTGTGTGTGTGTGTGTGTGTGTGTGTGTGTGTATGTGTGTGCATGTGTTAGATCGAGAGAAGGATTTGAAATAACTTTCCCTTGTTGAAAGGAAAGTGTCACATAGAATGACAGTCCCTCTCTCAGAAAAATTTCCATCCTGGGGATCCCCTTTAAAGGCAGAGATTCAAGCAATGATGAGAAAGGTGCCTTTAGACTTGCCCTGTAATGAGATGTTACATGCCATTAATTTTATGAAACTCCAAAGAAACCACAGCCAGGCCATTAAAAAGGGGAGAAAATAGATCTTATAGGAATCACTGAGAAAATACTAACTTTCCAAGTTCAGTGAATGAATTTGACTGTGTTTTCTTTTCCCTTTCTCTGTTGCATCTGAAGCTATAGTGCTTAATTAGCTTTTGCCTTTTCTCCTGAAACTCCTATAAAATGCTTTAGTTCTAGGGTTTTCAAGGAATCAGGGAGCTGGAAGCCCTAAGAAGGGAGGAGGTCAAAGCAGAAACAGTCACTCAAGAGACTACAGGAGCTCTCCACTGAAGATGAAGCCCATGCTTTTAGTTTACAAGGAGTCAGAGTTTCATACCTCTTCCTTCATCCTCTAGCTTTATTTCTCTACCTGAGTCCCCTACCCCCACACCCATACTTCTCTCAGTGTTTTGACATGCTGTGCCTCTCCCTTCCCTGGCCTTGGAACATCCTGTTTCCTCTTCTTTAAACTCCTTTCACTAGGCTAACACCTACCCATGGTATAGATTTAGCTTAGGCCTCACTCTCTGCAGGAGGCTGAATCCCCCCATCATACACCCTTCTCCTCCAGTTATGGCCTCTTGGGTGTGCTTCCACCACACTTTCCATATCTTGCCGGTCATCACACTATTGGATAATTTAGATGCCTGTTTACTTCACTGTGGTTGTCCTCACCAGACTATACATTCTACTGTTATGTGCCAGAAGAGTTCTTACAAACTAGCTTTTGTGGAAAGATGATTTCAAACCTGGAGGCTTACTTTTAGTTGTAGCAGCACGTAAGGAACCTTTCTAAGGGGATACCAACTATACAGTATGTGTTTTCTCTGAATGCCCATTCTCTTCCATCTTTGAGTTTTTTTTTTTTTTTAAATGGAGTTGTAAAGTACGAACCTGGGATTTTGAAAAAAATGGAGGTTTTAGTTTCATTTGTGGACTGCATTCAGGAGTTTGCTGGTGTGTTAAGTCCTTCTTGTCCTGAGGACTGATTGGAAATCTTGGTTTTTATCGAAAGCTCTTATCTTTCCAGGGTCATTCCTCAGTTGCTCTTGCAAAAACACCTGAACTGTGAGAATACCTCTAATGTGATTAAGTGAAGTGGGTGTGATAAGTACTTGCCTCTAAAGAAAGTATTTGGTGCTTAGGAAATATGCAAGTCATCCTTGAAGGCCTCCTCCCTTTGAACTGCAATTTTTCATTGTGAGAGGCAAGATACATCGACTGCTTTTCATTTGTCTCGTACCCAGGGCATCTTACCCCAATGACACAATATTTTTATTCTGTTATACTCCATAACATTTGCTAAGGTTTTTAAGTTTTAATGTTGGCTAAGTTTTACACATACTGGTTTCAGAATGCTGTACCAAAAGGAAAAAGGGGGAAAAATAAGCTTTCAGCTAAGGATGGTAATAAAATCTACTTCTAAATTGCATTGTTTTATTGTCTTAAATTGCAGACACATAGTGTTAAAAAAACAATGTATATTATATCATAATTTATCTTATACAAGTATTTTCAACATTCTCTCAGCAATCACTCTCTCTTCCATCTGCGTTATTCAAGACAGTACCTCCCAGCCACGTATAGCCACTCAGCACCTGAAATGTGGCTAATTTGAATTGGGATAAGCTATAAATGTAAAACACAGGCTAGATTTCAAAAACTTAGTTAAAAAAATAAAAATACTTCATGAATAATTATGTTGATTATAAGTTGAAACTGATGATATTTTAGATATCAGGCTTAATAAAAGATATTATTAAAATTAATTTGTTTCTTTTTAATTTTTTAAAATTTCTTTTCAGCATAACAGTATTCATTGTTTTTGCACCACACCCAGTGCTCCATGCAATGTGTGCCCTCCTTAATACCCACCACTTGGCTCTCCTAACCTCCCACCCCCCGCCCCTTCAAAACCCCTCAGGTTGTTTTTCAGAGTCCATAGTCTCTCATGGTTCATCTCCCCTTCCAATTTCCCTCAACTCCCTTCTCCTCTCCATTTCCCCATGTCCTCCGTGTTATTTGTTATGCTCCACAAATAAGTGAAACCATATGATAATTGACTCTCTCTGCTTGACTTATTTCACTCAGCATAATCTCTTCCAGTCCCGTCCATGTTGATACAAAAGTTGGGTATTCATCCTTTCTGATGGAGGCATAATACTC